>SZWC01001604.1:148265-182942 GCA_023375785.1 Penium margaritaceum | reverse complement strand
CGTGTTCGTCGCACACTCCGTGTCCATCAGGGACGCTACGCAGAGACCGTGGGGGAGCGCTTTGCCGACCTCCTCGCGGCCGTCCGCACGGCCTCCACGCCCATGACCCCTGAGGGGCAGGCCGCCCTGAAGGTCGATGACCCAGCGGACCTGGGGGAGCCAGTTGATGTGACCTTGTACCTGCGAGTCATCGGCTCGCTCATGTACTTGGCCACCACGACACGGCCCGACATTGCCTTCACTGTCAACCTGCTCGCCCAGTTCTCGCAGGCTCCGCGCCAGCGAACACTGGAGGCCGCAGTCCGGTGTGTGCGCTACATTCTGTCCACCGCACGCTTCGGCCTGTGCTTTCGCGAACAGGTGTCCGTTGTGCTTGATGGGTACACAGACAGCGACTGGGCGTGGAGTCCAGATGGCAAAAGCCGCACCGGCTACATCTTCCTCATTGGAGGTACTGCAGTGTCCTGGCGAAGTGGGAAGCAGGGNGGTCGTTCGAAGTTTCATGCGGCCACTCGCTCCGTTGGACTCTGCCCCACCCCTGCTGCAGGTTGATTCCTCATGTGCCGCCCTGTATGTGCTGTGCCTACTGCTTGTAGCGGCCGTGCGTTTCCTGCTCTGTACAGCGTCAGTGTCTGCATGTGAATGGACGTGTTTCGCCCTCCGGTCATGGGGGAGTGTTGTTGTGTGTGTCGTACACAGCTTACGGTGACCCCTCGGCTCATGTCCATTCACGTGCAGATCCCTGAGACTAGCGACGGCGGCAGCAGACTGGCAGCCGGTGGCGATGGGCGCCCAGAAGACTTCCGTATTTTGTAGACTCGTGCTGTGTCAGAGCACGTAGGCGTGCAGCCTATCAGGATGTAGATCTCGTCGACGTGGCCGTTCTGGTTCAAACGGCTCGTCGTTCTGACGTGTCTGCAGGGAATTGTGACCAAAACTGTGTTTTTGCCACTGTTTTGTCCTGCTAGAAAAATAGCGCCGACTGTGCGCCGTGTGTGTGTGCATCCACTAGGTCCGTGGCACTATTTAGGTTGGCCAGACCTCAGTTGTCACCTCTCTCTGCACATTTCAAACATTTGCAGCTTATGACACTTGTGTTTGTGTCCCTAGCCAACCCCTTGTTGTTCTCACCTCCACCTGTGTGTGCTAGTGAGTTAGCTAGCTGGCTTGAGTTGCCACGCTAGCAACAGCAGTGCTAGGAGCTGTCTCTCACTAGGGTCGTCGAGAAGTCGACCGAACAGTATCAAAACGTCGGTATGATTCACGACACTTCTGTCGACTAGTCTGGAAGGTGGTCCAAGTATTCGAAAATTGATGCAATAGAACACTGAGGTCAGGGCAGTTGGCCAAAACACCCTCGGCCGAACGGCGCAAGAATCTTGAATTCATCGCGCGGTGGCTACGATTGCAAGGACATAAATGCCCACTCAAGAGTTTTGGGGACTCGTGTACATCAAGGAACACTTCCCCCCTTTTAGTCACGTCCCGACGCGCTAGCAAGCGTAGCCTGGTGATGACGAAAGAAGACAACGATTAGATGTTCGACATCTAGAGGGTTTTCGTAGGGCTCCCCGTTATTGTTTGCGGCGTCTTAGCCGTGCCACTTGGTTAAGTGCTCAATCGCTTTTCTATTGCGTCGATGTCCGAGGATATCTTCAATCACGTACTCAGTATCTTCGTCCACTTGTACAAGAGGTGGAGGTGCGACATCTATAACGAGGAAGGGCCGACTGGGATCCCGGTAGTGCTTGAGCTCACTAACATGTAAGACAAGGTGGACCGCCATACTGTCAGGCAGGCGAAGGCGAGCGACGACTGGGGTTTGCATTCGCTCGATCTCATATTGTCTCGACCAGCAGGGTTTGAGCTTCGCAAGTCCTATCTTCAGGGTTTGATGTTAGCAACGCTGAGGAGGACACGATCACCAACATTGAACACGTCATTGTTGCAATTTCACCTAGCTTGCTTGCTTGCGTCCGCGAGAGGGTCTGCCGTGTTTCCTCCCGGATGCTTGCAAAGTTTGTACGGTTAATATCAACTGTGTGATTGTAACTCACTCAATATTCTGGCTGGTGTTGCGGCATCTTTGCCGTATACCACCTCGAAAAGGTAGTTTACCAATTTTAGTGGAACTGGCGGAGTTGTATGCAAGTTTCACGGTCTGTAGCTTTGTTGTCCAATCAGTGCCATGTGGCTCGCACGAGGTTCGGAAAAGTTGTTTGAGGTTCCCTCGGTTCACTCGGTTTGTTCGTCAATCTGAGGATGGAACACCAATGATAGCTGGATCCGACTATCGTAGCGTATCATCGGTTCATGCCATAAACAGCAAGTGAAGCGGCGGTCTTTGTTGCTGATGATGGTACGTGGTACTCCGCGCAGCCAAACAAATTGGTTTAGAAACAGCCGTGTTGTTCTTTCAGCGGTGACGGTGGTCATCGTTGGCATGAAGTGCTACATTTTAGAGAATCTGTCCACCACGACGAGGATGGCGTCATGATGGGCAGTCTCGTCACGACACCAATGCTCATGTTGACCCACGGTTCTGTCGAAATAGGTAGGGTTTGGAGTAGACCAGGTGGTTGTCTCCGACGAAAGTTTTGCCTTTGACAGGCGTCGCATGATTTGCACAATGCCACCACGTCGGTATGCATCTTGTCCCACCAGTAGTACCTTGCTAGCTTCTTGAGCGTCTTGTCTTTGTCAATCTGTCCACTTGGATCAGTGTCGTGGCACTCCTCCATCAGCATTTTCCGCAACTCCTTGTTTGTAGGAACGACGGCCTAGCGAGTGAATTACTGTCGCCAGTAGGGGTCGTCGAACCAAAACTTGGTTTTGTCGTACCATTCAAACTCCTCTTACTCCTTGACAAACGACCTCGCTAGGTACGGGTCTTGTTCAAAGAGAAACGTACTGATCTCAGCCATTAGACATGGTCATCGGCCGAGAACATCCGCCAGATTTGTTTTTCTAGGACGGTTCTCAATGTCGTAGTCAAAATTGGACTCGAGGAATTCTGTCCATCAAGTTTATCGACCGCTTAGCTTCGGCTGGATCTTGAGATGTTTCAGTGCGTGATGGTCGGTGCGGACAATGGACCGCCGGCATTACAAGTAGCACCACCATGTCTTGGACGCTTGCACGACTGCGAGCATCTCCTTTTTGTACGCGATAGCCTGCTCTCCGCTGCCGTTGTCTTGGAAGAGAAAATGGCTCCAACGGCTCGATCAGATGCAGCGGTGGACATGATGTAGTCCACCATCAGATCTCCAAATTATAAGGCTCGCACTGAGATCAAAGCGTTTCTCAAAGAGTTAAACACTTATTGTTCGTTGTTCTCCCAATTCCACTTGGTGGGTTTCTTGGTGAGATCGGAGAGAGGCGCTGACACCCGGGCGTGGTCCTTTACGAGTCGACGGTGGTAGTTGTAAGAGTACAAAAACACTTGATCATCTCAAACATTCATGGGTCTCGGCCAATCGATGACTGCCTACACTTTACTTCGGGTCCGTGGCAATACGTCCGCAACGAACGATGTGTCCCAAAAAATCGATCGAACAGCAAATGAAGTCGCAATTTGAGAGTTTGCTCTTTGTAAAACCCCAACAAATATTTTCAAGATGTCCATTGTGCTCCTATGGGGTGCGCCTATACACCAAGATGTCGTTGAGGTAGACGACGACAAAGTTGTCAAAGTAGGGGCAAATAATATTGTTCGTTGCTACCATAAATGTTAGAGGAGCTTTTGTGAGTCCAAACGAAATGACCCCAAAATCAAAGTGCCCGTATCTGGTGTAGAATCCTGTCTTTTTGACATCATTATCAGATAAGAGGATCTGATGATAGCCGCTGGATAGGTCAACTTTGCTGAAACTTCGGGCGCCACAGAGTTGGTCAAAAGTTCATTTGCTTGTTGTAGGGGGCAGCGGTTCTTGATAGTGATGTCCTTCAACATTTGGTAGTCCATGGTCATTCACATTTCTCCTATATTTCACGAAAGGTACCGGTGTTGCGTAGGGTGACGTGGAGGGTCGGATGAACCCCTCTCCAACTACTTCTTGAGTTTGGTCAGTCCGTGATCACTCATCTGATAGGTCCTCTTCATCGTCGGTCTGCTACCAGGTTTTAGGTCTATCCGATGGTCGATGTTGCGTCGCGGTGGTAGTTATCAGAGTAGTTTGTCAGAAAGACCCCCTTCAAACTCATTGATGAGCTCAGCGAACTCTACAGGTAGAGCTACAAACTTGCCAGGCATTGAGGCTATTGGTATCACCTCAGCAACTATGGCTCTTTTGCTTCCCTTGCTTCCACATGGACTTACCACGCTTGTGCTCCATGCTTAAGGTATCGCTTGGCCACGTCTAGGGATATCGGCTGGCGTTTTGTGGCTGTCACAACCTCCTCTTCTATTTCCACCTCTATTGCTTCCTGTAACTGCCACAGTGTCATGGGTCCCTCAACTCGGTGTAGGTATCACCTTTTGCCATTAGTGCTGATGTAGACTGCTCCACTGCTCCGGACAACCTGCACACTGTGTTGGTACAAGTAATCTTGCTTGAGGATGATTGTGTGATTGCTCACTTGACATGTCCTCCGAAGCATTGCGTCGTGCATATCTCTGGTTTGTAGCCGGAGTGGTTTGTGAATTTGACTAATCTCCAGTCGTCCGTCGATGGGTTTTCCTTCAAACACTCCAGTTTTGGTCTACAAACGCAGCTTCTAAACCATGTCGTTGATGAAACTGTGAGAAGCTCCTCCATCTACATGTGCCGGTACCGTTCATTGACTTCCATAACCCCTCGGTTGTACTCGTAGCTACATCGTTGATTGGTCGTCCTCGTACCCTTTACCGAACGTTGGGATCTCGGGAACCCTTATCTGCGGTGATCTGAGCCGCTCACATGGGAGATCGATTGGTGCAGATTTTTCCCACCGTAAAGGAACCTCACCGTCTACTCCTCATCTTTGCCGTTTCCTGACTCCTCGTCCATTTTCTACGACTTCCCCCCCTTTTTTGCTTGTTGTTGCCGCTTTCGGCAGTCACACGAGAGATGATCCGAGGTCCCACAAGTCTAGTAGAGTCGTTGATAGCGCTGACCAACGGGGTCAATCTTCATTGAGATGAGGTTTTTTTCAACTGCAATTTCCCTTTGCCACGATAAGGATTGTAGCCTTGGGGTCGCCAGCCGTTGGATTCCTACATGAGAGCATTGTAGTCGGCCCTGTCGATGCAGTCGGCTACTGCGATCATTCACGGAAGGTCGTCCTGGATGCCAAATGTGCCAATTGCTCACCAAATATCTTGCTTTAGGTTATTGTCATAGAAACATAGTTTTTTGGGGCCGAGGTCACTACCGATGATGATTTTACGAAATCACCGGGTGTACTCTGTCACGTTGTTTTCTTACGGAAGACGTTGGAGTTTGTACCGTGCATCAGAGTTCTCGTTCATCTTCCCAAATTGAGCCTGTGTAGCACATGCAAATTCACTCCATGTTTTTGGTGGCACAAGGGATTCCTACCACGTTGGATTGATTTACTCAAGAGTTAGTATGCCTGCGGTCGATGACGTGAGATCTGTCGCGAGAGCCATTGATGTAGCTCCATCGGTCTCTTGCTGCCATTGGATGGTCTTTAGGTCGGACAACGAACTTAAAGCCGTGCCACGTAAAAGCGAGGCCTCGAGGTCAGCTTTCTTTTTTTCCTTGTTCACCCTAGTAGCGGTGAAGTATACTTCCAAACTCCTCAGCCACATCCGGACCATCGGTCCCTTGGAGTTTGCATGGTCGAACGACTCAAGGAGTGCCGGTCGAATCTCGAGCTCACTCAAAAGTTGCAGATTTCTCTCAGTGAGCACTAATTCGCACGTACGAGAATTTCAGTGCTCCTCCATTGTCGTGTTGAGCTGTCAAAGAGGATGGGTATTGAGGCTCTCGAGTTATATGTAGGTCTTGTTGATTCACGCTTGTCGGCTGGTACTTCCCACTTCACTAGGTGTTGTCTCAATGGACTGTGGCGTGGGTGAAGGGTTTGCCCCGGCCCGAGGGTTCTGTCACCGGATTATCCATCGGGTTTGTTGGTGCTTTACCATTGTGCACAAAAGTTGTCATTGCCGTCCAGTTTGCCTATAGAGCATCGTTGTTTGCGTGCTGTTGATCTGCCATCGCAAGAGTACTCGCCGGGGACTTCTGCTCGTCACCAGGTGAGGTTGCTCTGTTCACCATTTTCGTCGTGAGGTCTACAATCTTCTGAATGGTGGTGATGCACCGAGGACTCATGCGATGTTGTCCCCAGGTAGTTATTGTGTTGCTTGCTCCTCCAGCGCCATTGCGCTCTAATACCGATTGTTACACCGAGCGAAACATAGGTGGGTTAGAAGGATGAGGCGCGGGACAAAAGTCAATCCAGGTGTTTGGGACAAGTGGAGAACATCTATTAAGCAGTAAGCGTACTTCAATATCAAGTTTTGAGTGCGTCGAGCACATATATACAATGCCAATATTGAGAAGGAGGCATAAGCTGGGTCTTCGACGCCCGAGCCAAGCGACTCATGCGAGGTCACGCCAGGAGTGGCGGATTAGAGAAGCTCTGCCGAGAAGTTAGAGGGCTTCAGGAATATCGAGGTGCTTCTTTATAAAGGCCTAATGACGTCAAGAAGTCAAAAGAATAATGTAAAAATGTCGATATGGTTTGCGACTCTTCCGTCGACCATTTTGGAAAGTGGTTGAAGTTGTCATAAACTTATGGAATGGAACAGCGAAGGTCGGGGCAGGTGGCCAAAATTTCCTTGGCCAAACGACATAAAAACCCTGATGCGCAGTGGGCTATAATATAATGACAAAAATTTCCACTCGCGAGTTTTAGGGACTCGTGCACATCATGGATGTAAAAGGCTGGACAGTCGAAGTACATAGCGCATAGCTGTCGTACAACCCCACATAATCAATGTCAAACAGAGAAATTTCTTTTGAGATGGCTCATGGCAAACTCCCCCTCAAACCCAACAGCTTTGTAGGATTTAAATGACAAACAGGTTGTCAACATCCAAAGTAGAGAGATGTATCTCCACGACATACATTTCAACGTCCAAAGTATCTGGGACAAGAGTCGCCAAATACTTGAGAAAGCAAAGGCAACAATGATACGAGCAGCCAACAAGCATAAGATGGACACCGAGTTCCATGTCGATGATAACGTCCTAGTTAGCAACACCACATTCTATTTGTGGGAACACGTGTATAGCAATCTTAAAACCTAAGTGGTTGGGGCCGTTCATGATAAAGGACATGTTAACACCCAATATTGAAGATGGAGACTTGCCTTGGCCGCTTCTTACGGCAGCAAACAAGGATACGGAGTACATTGTTGAATTTATCTTGGAACGCCACCATTGTGAAAAAGTCACGGAGAATCCAAACAAGTGAGTGCTAAAATGCTCTTCGTAAAAATCAAGAGATGAAGATCCCTACAACAATCTATGGGGCATTGACGCCTATTTGAGCCAGAATTCACCCGTCTTGCAACTCGCCGGGACGTTGCGGCTAAAAGGGATGGAAGTCTTATGTCGCTGACTTACATGAGTCCCTAAAGTCCGCACATGGATAACCTTTGTCTTTACATTCATGGTTCATGGTGCCTCAACCTTAGAATTGTCACGCCTAGTGACTTAGGGCATTTTGGACACCCTTACTGACCTTCGGTGTTCTGTTCTAAAAGGTTCAAAGAAGTCACCCACTTTCTCTACAGATTGACAACCATAGCAAACCATATCGGTGTTTCGACGATGTTCTGTCAACCGATTTCATCGAACCATTGTCAAAACACTGATATGTGGCTCCTTTGAACTTCCTCTATTCTGCTCATCATCCCTATGAACCATCCATGTTCACCTTGCTTGAGCACTTGGTTCCATAGCACAAAGGTGCTTGAGAAGCAGGCGATGCATTGAGTATAAAGGCGCAAATATCACACACGTCTTCCTTGCATTTATGACGTCCAAAACTTCACAGATCTGGAGGGGACAACAGTGAAGTTAGTGAGCGCATCAGGCGACAAGCGATAGTCAAAGACTTTGGTAATATAGTATCAACAATATGCAGTCCATGATGCTCAACACGCAAACCAATTTTTTAGGATGGGCTTCGCGATGAATGGCACAACTCCGATGACTTTGGCAGTCAATCCGGTGAACGACACTTTAGTGAGTCCTTCCCCTCGGCCATTGTCCGTTGAGGTGATACCACACAATATAGGAGGCATAATCCCACAAGCTTGCTTTAACCAAGACTTGAACTAGAAGTTTATAGGATTCAAGAGTATTGATGACCATCTGCTCCATCAACTCATTGCAACCATTGAGGAGATTCATAATGAACACGCACGACAAGCAGTGCTTAGCGAGAGAAACAGCCAACACTTCAGTGAAGCCCAAATCCGGCTGACACTTTTGGAGTGGTTTGATCATACAAACTCCAAAGAACCAATTGTTCAGATGTGGATGACAATTTTGAAGGCGTAGTTCAATTTTATTGGGGCCAACAATGAAAAGAAGAAAAGTCACCCCGCGACTTTCATTATGCATAGTACGACATTAAGTTGATCCGATTTGCAGACCATCAAGTGGCATGAAGAGAATGACAGGGCAGGATTAACGGCTCAAGCAACCACTTTCACATCATCGATTGCAAGCATTATACCTCTTGAGCAGATAAATGTAACATAGTAGGTCTTTGATACTACATCAGAGGAAAGGACTTCGCACACAGTGTCATTTTCTACTTAGGAAAGATGAATAAAAATACAACGCAAGGTACAATGTAGCGCGGGCTAGCCTCTCCAGAAGGCTTGAACGGGTCCGCAGCCTATGGGGGGTTGGATGGGATGGGTTGAGGGTCAGAGACCCTCAATCAGCGCGGTTTCAGCCGAGTGGGCCAAGCTTCTCGTTAAATTAGTTGCATTGGTATCAGAGCGCATGGGCTTGAGTCCCTCCGTGGTCACTGAAGGCAGGTCCACTTCCAAGTGGGAGGAGTGTAGCAAGGGCCGGCCTCTCCACATGGCTTGAATGGATCCCTGGCCTGTGGGCGGTTGGACGGAATGGGTTGAGGGTCGAACATCCTCAAACGTCACATTAGAAATCCAACCAGTGGAGTACACATGTTGTTTCTATAAAAATCATTCCCGACAATAACCTTCTTCCTAATGAACTTAAACATTTTCACAAGAATGGCCATATTTACGGCATTTGGTGATCCACTGCCAAATAATGCATCAAAGATGACCGTCTGTGATCACAGAAGCTAATTACATCAATTGCTTAGACTACAATGGCATGATGAATTAATATAACGGTTGGCAATCCCAATACCACCAATCCTATTATGGTGACATAATGTCGTAGTTGGCAAAATTCCATCTCCAATGGAGATTGACGCCGGTGATCAACGCAATCAATGGTTGACGTGGACTTGGAGGAAGTCAGGTCACATATCATGTGATAATTGAATGTGGCAACAACAGGCCAAAGGGAAGAGGAAGTCATATAGAATGAAGGAAAAACTGGATAACAACGAAGGGGAGCAGTAGATGGTGGGACACATGACTAAACGAAACATTCTACACCGACCGATCGTCCATCCGAACTACTCGTAATGTGGCAAACAAAGTCTCCTGGCATTGCTGTTTTCAACAAAGGATTTGAGTAAAACCAACTTGCGATGCTGCTATGGGTGCAACAGAGGGCTTGCAAAAGCCGTGGAAAGGTCCCGACACTACTGGGTGGGAGATCCGCTTACACCTTCATAAGCTACCTTATGGTTTGGAATACGGTTTTGCACAACAATTGAGGGTTTTTATAAGGAAACTCATCCATTAATTAATACAGATCCATTGACTTCATGAACCACTCCCACGTCAAATTGGAGATCTACATGTCGTGATAGTGTAGATTACTTGCAAAATGAGTGACCAAAAAATCATCCTTGGACGAGGTATGCCATACCAACACATTCCAGTAGTGGACTGGAGCTGTGGCGCATTCTACATCAGTATTGATGGAAGGAAATGAAATTTTCTTGTGAATGAGTGACACACGATGTAACGGCGTAGAAGGGAGGCAATAGAGGAGGCTGTAACAGTCGGAGAATGATGGAGGCACCTCATATCATTGGACGTGGCCAAGAAGTACTTGTGAAGGGGAGGAAAACTTTGGATTCTCCATATGGAAACAAGGGGGATGACGGAGATCGCTGCAATGGATGGGATAATAGTAGCCTCATTAGCCTCGACACCTGATGGGTTGGCGGTTGTTCCAAAGACATTTTCATCACTTGTCAACAAGTTTGTAGGGGTTTCTCTGAAGAAGATGTCCCAAGAGCTACCTCCATGACACATTATCAACCAGTAGATAGACTTGAAGCAAGATAGCAGACCGATGGACCAGGGGACCTATCGGATGAGCGGCCTTGAGCTGATCGAGCTAACAAAGAAAGTAGGCGATGTGCTCAGTTTGGGGCCCATTAGCCATCCACACACCACACGTGTACTTATAGTAAAAAATTCAAACTGGTGAGTTGCGGATGTTCTGAGTCAGCTAGGAATTGAACAACATAACCATTATGAACTGCTATCCCCTTCTCTAGGTGGACGAACGTTTTTGACAACGCTGCAGGGCACGAATGTGCACCAGAATCGACCTACACAACGACAATCATTATATTGGAATGTCTAATAAGGAAATCAAGAAGACGGTGTCCCGCACCACATATGGGCACATCAAGCTCACGGTCTCATGGTGTTTGGACTCACGAATGCACAAACACAATGGTTATCTCTGTTCTTGAGATTCTAAAAAGAAACAATCTGTACAAAAATCTCTTTAAGTATGACTTTGGTCATCCTCCTTCGAGTTTTTTGGCTACATCATTGGCGGCGAACAAATCAACATGGACCAAAAGAAAGCAAAGGCTGTCACTGATTGGTGGACATCCACCACTGTTTGGGTCAACAGGATATTTTTTGGATTCAACAACTACTATTGTTTCTTTGCAGAGGACTTTGCTCGGGGTTTCATTCGTAAAACCACTGATTTTAGTTGGAGAAATAGCTAAAAATAAAAATTAAATATTTTAGCAATGTTCAGACCTCGGTGCCAGCTTTGCGATCTTCGGATCCAGTGGTGGATTGAATTAAGGCCACCAACGCATCTGATCAAATAGACAGAGAAGTTGCTCTTCAAGAGAACGGTAGTGGAGAACAGATGGTCATGTGTATGTCGAGAACCTGTGCCGGCCAAAGCTAAACTATACAATGCACAAAAAGGAGGTGGTTTCATGGATTCAAACCATGGCAGAGCCATGTAGAATGCCAACTCTGTGTCTTCCGCGTCAACAGCCACATTCTCAAATATGAGCCGTCAACAAAGTCGATGGATGGATTTTCTTGAGTTCAACTTCAATTTTGACTTTGAGTACCAACCCATGAAAACAAATGGGGCGGATACCCAAAGTTGGCAACAAGAATTGATCATTAAGATAAACATGATGCTCGTCAAATGAGAACCATGTGTCGTGAGATTGTTTGCGAAGAGTTACAAGGTGTTCAATGGGTACAAAGGAACAAGGTTTTAGTTCAATGATAATTTACTTGCCAAGATGTTGTACTTCCATGCAACAAACTCAGAGGAATGCTATGGGTGGAGTGCCACAGCATCACTGCATGGGAAAAAACTCTCAAGTAACACGCAAAGTACTAGTGGTGGGAAAACATGCAAATCGATGTCACTAACTACTACTAGACTTGGAATGTCTGCCAGCACCATAAGTCTGGATGAACCAAACCCCCATATTTGCTTCAACTGCTACCGAGACCCAATGAGCAAGGGTTGAACATATTCATAGACTCCGTGACGGGTTAGATGCAATACTCGTAGTGGTAAACCAGCTCATAAATGTTTATCACCTCATACCGACGAGAACCACAGTCACCACTGACAGAACTGTGTGGATGTTCTTCAACAATGTTGTTCGACTACATGGAATTCCCTCCTCCATCACAATCAACATGAATATGTAGTTCACCAACGGATTTTGGCGGGAGCTGATGACCCCCTACAGTAGTCAGATCGAGCTATTGGCAACTTTCTATCCATGGATTGGCAGCCAGATGGAGCGCACCAATCTGATGCTCAAACAATTATTCTGAAATCTGTGCGAGCCACATGGCACTAACTGGATTGTCAAGCTACCGACCGCCAAATAAACATAAAACTCTATGACATCTGTTGCCACTGGGAAGATTCCTTTCAAGGTGGTTTATAGCAAACTCCCCTTAATTGCGGCAGGTGTGTGGAGATCAAGTAGCGTATTGGCAGTCGACATTCAGCAGAGAACCTTCCAAAGAAGTTGGAATGAGACTCACCTCGCAAAGACCTAAGCAGTTCCATGGATAAGATAGCCAACAAGCTTTGGACGGACCCCGAGTTCCATGTCAGTGTTCGCGTCTTACTCAGCAGCACCAATGTCCGGCTGCAAGAACAACACTACACCAAGATCAAAACCTAAATGGTTGGGGCGTTCATGATTGGGGAGATTCGGACACCTGCCATTGCAAAACTTGAACAACATGGCTATCCACGAAATTTTCCATAATAGCAGCCTGAAAATCCGTCGGGATTCCAACGAGAACTCTCCTGGCAGAGACTTGCCTCATTCTCCTCCTATCAAAGCAGAGGAGGGCACGGAGTACAACGTCAAAGATAACTTGGGACATCAGTATCGTGGAAAATTCACAAAATATTTAGTCAATTAGCAGGGCTATGTCGCTTTGTTTGGAACTCTACGACAATCTCTAAGACATCAATCATCAGATCGACGGTTAAATTCAGCCAGCATCAACCCTATGTCTAATAACACGCTGAGACATCGCGACTAAAGGAGGAGGGGTGTTCCGTCACAAACGTACATCAGTCCCTAAGCTCCGTGTGTGGACATTTTTATCTTGGGTAGAATTGGCCATCTAGTCCACTTTTATAGATGAAATGGAGGTTACCCTCGGTGTGAGGCTTAGAGGAAAAAGAACGATAGTTTGTAAACATAGTGATAGGATGCCACGAAGTTTGAAAATACTAACAAAAAACGCTGGACAAGTTTTCTAACTTCTTCCTTTTTAGCACGATTCATGAAATCCATCCAAAGCATAAAATTAGTTTACATGCACGTTCATAGTACAAGAATGTATTCAAACGTATCCATAGTATGAAACTATAAACATGTACTACCCCCAATTTGCCACTTAAAATATTTTCTATCCAGTTTTTATCTCGACACAATGTCTCGTGAATTTCCCTTCAAGGTGTTGACGTTAGCTACTCCATGAAAGTATCACAATCATCCTCTCCAAGGGATTTGTGACATTTTTGGGGGTGGCTTTATGTGTGGCTCGCATGGGGGGTCCTAAAATCCCCAGGCGTTGAACGGGAACATGATGGGCCCTGCTGCCGTGGGACCCAGCAGATGCCCGAGCATAAATGAAACCCTCAACTTTAAATGTAATTCGGAACCATGTTTGATCAAGGTTTGGAAGCAAAGCTATGGGGTTTTCTTATGTGTTCCTTATTTTTTTAAAGTTGCTTCTTACAGGATGGAGGGCACGGTTGTGAAAGAAATGTAACTGCTCGACTGTGATTTTGCTAGGAGTGGCCCGTCACGAGTGACGATGGACATTGCTACAAAACGGGACTCTGTCGACACTTCAAACTATGGAAGCAAATGAAAAAGGTTGGACCGGTGAAATGCCCCCACATTTTTGTTTTATGTGAACCATGCTCCCAGTTGGTGGATTATTGGAAGTTTGCCCTTGTTTTGGCTTCGAATGTAATTCCGATGCCGATTTTGCGTCGACATGATATGGCATGCATGCTGATTTGGACTGATGATGTTAGCATGGCAATCAAAGAATCACAAATCCCTATTTTGATGGGTTTGTGATTTTTCGAGGTAGTGATTTGCGTGTGGTTTGCATGGGGGGTCCGAGACTCCCCATGTATTGAAAGAGAACCTGCTGGGTCCCACTATCACGTGGCCCAGCAGGAGCTTGCGCTTTGCTAAATCCCAAATCCCCAGAGTGTGGTTTGATTAGGGTGTGCATGTAGAAAAGAAGGGGTTTGCGTGTTAGACAAAAAAAATATGGAGAACGTCTGCTCGATCTAAAATGTGGCCGTTTCTGCTCGATTGCGGTGCTTGCGTTGGAGCGATGATCCCATGAGAAGCGATGGCGACCCACGAGGTGAATGGCTCTTTCACGTCTTTTTTTCAAAGCGGGGGCATTTCTTCAATTTGTTTTCCAAAGTCCGGGCATGGGACCAATTGAACCCCATGCAAATTTCTTTCATGCTATGGGTGGTTTATCAAAGTTTTGGCAAACAGGAGACACGACGTGTATTGAACCAAGAAGCGACATTGTTTGAACCTGTGTTACACCGTTGCTACTCATAGTGACATCGCTCCCTCGCAAAACAATGGGTATTTTTCTTTAATCCAATGAGTCATGGCAATTTAGTAGTAGTGTTTAAAGCTAGGAGAATGGTACTTTTTTCAACACATGGGGAGTCTTTGACCTCCTAAGCCAACCTTTTGCAAGCCCCGATTGAACATATGATTAATATCTTCAAAGAAGGTTTTGTGATTGTTTGACATGAATGGTGACGTTAACAATAAAATCATTGCTTCGGTGCCAAATGTGTGTCACTAATATGTTGCAACAAAAAAGGGGGTCTTTTGGCGTTCATGAAGAGTTATGGCATGTTGTTATTAGCTCTTCAATGATAGTTTACGCTACAGAGTTGTGGTATTCCTCATTTATGTGTTGTACATAAGGGACGTATAAAACATTTGTCCTTTTTTCATTACTTTCATACCCCACCGTGCATGATCCAGTGCTTTTTTTTCACCTGTCCCAAGCTTCGGTATTCCAGTGAGAAGGTCCTGACAAGTTTGATCACTTTTTTCAGGGGTTCACAGAACTTTCATGAACTGTATCAATACTTTGATACTATTTGGTTGACTTCTTGATGGTAATATACTCTTGTTGAAACACACGTCAATATTCATGAGAGCCCCCGACTTCTTGGCAGAGTTCAAAGCGACCCCATGACGCGCCGTCGTATAAATAGCTCGACTTTAGTGTCCAGGGCCCCAATTATACCTCAGCATGTTTTATGAGCCGTGTGCCATTGTATGGATCTTCTTGTCAGTTTTCTAACAATCAATGCTAGTCACTTAATTGTCCAAGGGGTTCAGTTGGTCCCGTTTTCCCACTTGGGACAACAAATTGACATAATGTACCCATTAAAAAAAAGACACGAAAGAGCGATTCGCCACGTTGGTCACCGCATGGGGTCATCGCTCCCACGTGAGAATCGTGATCGAGCAATGAATTCCTTGCCTTTTTTGTTACACGCAGATCCCCTGGTTTGATTTAGGGTTTTGTATATTTTGTGCGGGCTCCATCCACGTAGAACATAAAACCCTGGATCAGACAAGGGGATTTGTGTGTAGAATAAAACCAAAGAGGTCTTTTTTTTCATCGCGATCAAGTGAAGATGCTCGCTTTTGAGATCGAGCAAAAACGCTTATTTGTATTCTTCCTAACATGCAACCCCCCCGCATTCTTACATGGAAGTTCTAACCAAACCACACCGAGAATTACATTCTGGATTCCAGGGTTATATTTTTGAGCGGGCTCCTGTTGGGCCATGCAGTAGCAGGGCCCACCAGGTTCCCTTTCAACACATGGGGAGCCTCGGAACCCCCAAGCAAACCGCACACAATCCACCCATTCGAACAATCATAAACCCAATGAAGGAGGATTTTTTTTATTGTTTGATGGCCATGCTTGTTGGATTTTTGCATGACCACAGCAAAGACTAAGCTGGCCTTGCTATCGTGCCAGGACCTTTGGTGCGCCAACAATACTTGTACAAATGCTGAGAATAGGATGCGGACGTTATTATCGTATGACATGAATACAAAGTACAACAATATTATGTACAAGCTCAGCAACAGCCTACGAACAGCTCTGCAACATAGCCATGACAGAGCTTGGCCCAAAACGTGGCGCAACGTCTTGCTAGGCATCAAATCCTATAGAAATATTCTTTGCATGTTGACCATCTTCTGAATTGACAGACCTTCCGGATGTCT
Organism: Penium margaritaceum; assembly: GCA_023375785.1. Taxonomy (NCBI): domain Eukaryota; kingdom Viridiplantae; phylum Streptophyta; class Zygnematophyceae; order Desmidiales; family Peniaceae; genus Penium; species Penium margaritaceum. The sequence goes on along the minus strand of SZWC01001604.1, from coordinate 166,749 downwards.
GTGAACCTCCTCTCCACACTAGAAGAACTCTATCAGAATCGGTGGGTTGTCAGAGGAAACCTCCAGGAAACTTTAGTAGCACCGGGGTATGAGTCTGATACAGAGACCGAGTAGCTCGCAGACATGCAGAGTGGTTAATGCTGATATAATGGAGTTGGAGATACTATAAATGGTTACTGGAGGCACAGCTTGTTCCCCCTTTTATTTTGCTGCTCTGGCTGGTAGCGGTCCAGGCTACTCCATTATAGGTGGCGGTCCCTGTGGTCCCAATTGCTTATGCAATAATGTACCATCCAACATTGGAAGAGATGATGATGATGCAATAACTCCCAGATGAGGTCGTGGATGAGCTTGAAAACATCGTTGCTGCCTGTACAGGGCTCGACCTGAAACTTGTTGTATTTGTAATCTTACACTTGCCTAGTCTGACACAGTTCCTGAGTTGTGCACCCATTCATCGTCTAAGAGAAAGCCACACCTTTCTTGTACGCTCCACCATGGTTATGTACATGTCTCGATCACAAACACAGCCTCTTGGATGAGAATAAAATAGTAGACTAAAATGTTTCAAATGATTAGGATTAGGATTTTGCAAAGTGGGGATTGTGAACATTTTATGATGAGTTTTCAAGTTATATTGATCTAATATCAACGTCTCTATGAATGGGGAGCATCAATTGAAAAAATTGTATTTTTGACATGAATTTTAATTATTTCAAGATGAATTCTTGTAACTTGCTTAATTTTAATAGAAATTGGATCTTTTTTCACAAAATACAACCTTTCATTTTCCTCTTCATTCTTTCTTGTGAATGGAAACTTGCCTTTTTTTTAAGGTTAGAATTGATTTCTGAAAGTGTTCAATCATGGTGAACCACGGTAAAATCCGTAACTTCATGTAGAATGCTCATAATCAGAGTCCATCTGCGCAATGCTCAAGCATAATCCAGCGTAGTTATTGTGCCACTCCAAGAATGCTAACAACATTCATCCAAAGAGGCATGCATTCCACATTGTGTCAACGCGGAATCTGTGTCGGAACTATGTCTGGAAGATTAGAGGGTCATAGTTCTATTCATATACAAACTCAGGAAAGGAATTACTTAAAATAAAACATGGAGGTATTTCACCGGTCCAACCTTGTCCAAATACCTGGGATTGTCCTTTTGTATGCACCTCATCTCGGTAAATCATACACGTTCTGCTCGGCATAACAACCAAACTACCCTTGGGCAATCAACAAACAAATACACGAGGTCAAAAAAATTCCTACGAAGCTCCATAACTTTGTTGTTGCTAAAGTGGTGGCGTTGTGTAGTCAGCTGACGCACTAGCAAGAAAGCAGATGTAAGAAACAGGAAGGATTAGGCCAGGGAGACGCACAAAGTCTCGTAATTGTTCTCATAGATGAGTAATGCATCAGAGGGATGACTTCTCATTCCTCAGTCACGCATGCATCACATGAGTAAAATGCAAATAGCTCAGATATCCATAAAACATAAAGAATGACTCTCATCCACCCGGCACCCGCAAAAAGAAACTTATAAACTGAGCCGGGAATCATGCTTGCTCGAACCAGGCATTGTCAGGTGAGCAAAAAAACAAGGGGGAGCGAGGTCATTGATCCCTTACAATCATGCGAGAATGCCCTTCCCCGTGTTTTACAAAACAAACCATACTCATACCATACCACAAAATACATTCAAGGTTTTTGGATTTTGAAATTTCATGGGCTCCTGATGGATGTTACGGTAGTGGGGCCCAACAGGTTCCTTTCAATGCAAGGAGAGTCTTCATCCTCCCTCGAACTTCACACAAAACCCCTCCCACTAGTTTCATAGAACGCGTTGAGCCTCCAGTTCCTACATAGAAATCGTCACCAGAGTTTGCACAATAGCGTCCAGAACTCGTTTGAGGTGTTTTCCCCTCAGCATCAATATGGGGGCAATCTTCACCAATGACCCATACGGGAGACATGAATACTTCAAGTCTCCAGAGGTTCATTCCTGTTTGTACCACACCTCCATGTTCTCGTTCTAAAACGAGGGCGTTATAATCCCAAACTGGTGACTTTGCACGAGTTTTCTGGTTTCTAAACTTGAATCTCATTCTAAACAAACTCGAGTTTTATATTTGACGCATTGGTATAAGACCATCGCGTGCAAGGCACAATTGGCGAGTTTGTGTTGATTCCTCTTGTGCAGCTCTCGCTTTTGCTCCATCCTTTGTCCTGGCTCGCTCTTGCAAGTGAGTAGGGCAAGCGAGGGCGAGGGCAAGGGGCCACAAGCCTCACCCTCAAGGCCCTCGTAACCTCTTAGCCACTGATCAAGCCACCAGTGCAATCGGTGGCAGGTGGCTCGGTGGCGGGTGGCCGGCCGGTCACCTGGCTGCCCGCTGGCCATCTACTCAAAGCCAGCGGATGGTTGGCCACCGGCCAGCCCTTGGACTAGTGAGGGGAGGCTGTAAGCCATCCCCTTGCTATTACAAGGTGAAAGGGCTGAAACGGCCCTCCCGCTACATTCCTTTCCACTTGCTATGAACCGTCCTGATTCATGACCAACAATTGAGTTCCAGACAATGATTCATCAACATTGTGAAAGATAATTGATAGTCTCAATCACCAGCATAGCATGGACACATGCACATAACTCGAGCCTAAGCTGCAAATTATCGGTCAGCATGACTAGCCGCCTCCCCCCTTTAGGCTAGAGCATCCGCACGGCAATCATGTTGGACGTCCACAACCTTCTATGGTTACTGTCCATGAGTGCTGCCCAGCAGGGATGTTGTCCACTTTTTCTACGTTTGAGTGGTGCCCTTTATCATACTTCTGTCTTTGCAAGATGCTAGCTTGCTCCAAAACTCGTTGACCAACCCTATGAGCAACCGAGATTCAAGCTCCCACGAATGATGTTCATGTCCACAACCCACCCAAGGAACGAGGTATTCCCTCGCAACCCACGACCAGAATGTCCACTCTCAATGTTAGAGTAGGCAAAGGACCTCGTATTGGCTTTTGGCAGCTACGTCTTCCGGTGGTGGCTGAACAATTTTTTACCGTGTATGGAACCAACAACCTCATATGAATCATGTCATGTATCTTCATAATCGTCAGAAGCAGCGATTGGTATGCCTCCGGCCCAATGCATGCAACGATGAAAAATGACCCAATCCACTTCGGTAGAAGTTTTTTCCGCCCCTGAGAACTTCAGTCAAAGGTTCTTAGTGCTAAGTAGCACCATATAGCCAACACCAAACCAGAACTCACGGCAAATTTTTTCGGCATAAGCCGTTCTTCTTTTCCAAGCTGTTTGAAGGAGACCCTTTGCCTCTTGTAAGAAGGAGTATATTTTCTAGACAAAGGCTTGAGAAGAAGGAACGTGTCTTTCAGTACTCCCATTTTCTCCAATGAAGGGATACGGTTGGATGCCGACCACTGCTCAACATAAATGGTGTTAACTGTGTGGACTCTTTCATTTAGTTCTTCACCTCTATCTCTGCCGGTACTAGGATTTTGTCCCAATGGAGGTTTTTTTTTTACATGTGGAGTATCCGCTCCAGAGTATGATATATGAGCTCTATTTTTCGGTTGGTTTGAGGGTGAAATGCTGTCAATATTTGACAATCGCTGCCAAAGTAATTGCGTATCTTTTGTCAGGACTTACTAGCAAATTTTTTATATCAATCAGAGATACAACGCAATGACAAGCCGTGGTACTTCACGATACCCTCAAAGAATAGACGATCGGTCTCCTCTACGTTCACGTTTGTGGTTTTATGAATGAAACATGTAATCTTCTTAAGAAGATCCACAACCACTAGTATTGTATCGTGGCCACAGGCAGTGTCCGGTAGACCAATAACAAAGTCCATGCTAATGTACTCCCATGGATTCCCATAGTTAAGAAGCTATTGGAGGAATCCAGCATGCCTTTTGTTATCAACTTTGTGCCGAAGACATAGGTCACAAGTCATGCAATACTTATGGACATTGACACTTCATCATAGCCACCAATAGTGTTATGAGAGTGCTTGTCCGGTATTTTGAGGTCTCACATGACCTTCCATCAACGGTCGTGGAACTGGGAGATGGTATTCACTCGAAGGTCTTCCAAGTCTAGCATAACGACTTGATCTCTATGCCAATAAATTCTTGCTCTCTATACCAATCTGTACCTGTCCAGATTCCAAGAGTCTTGGAACCAATCATCCATAGAGGATCTCGTCCGGAATCTCTTCAACAAACCGTTGTAGTGGGTAATATCTCGCGGTGGTTGCTGCAAAGTTACAAGAGGATCTCGTGTTTGCAATGGAGCTGTCAGAATGGCCATGAAACATTCACCAACCTCGGTGGTTTCTTTAATTTTCTCAAGCTTTCAACTTAGTAGCTTGGCTAAGTTGATGCATCCTGGTCGATATTCCCACGGAAACAAGAATCGACTCAGGTTTGCGTTCCAACGCACCTGTTGTCTTGACAATTTTGGTTGTATTTAAATGAAACACCAATGGATTATGGTTGGTCACAACCATCACATCACCCCCAGTGCCCTCAAGGTAGCAATGCCACATCTTTAATGTGTATACCAATTGCAAGAAGCTCTTGATCCTCAACTGTCAACCGTGACTTTGCGGGGATGAGCTTCCGGCTCTCATACGCAAGTGGGTGACCATTATAGACAAGGACGACAGCAAGTCCTACTACCAGTGTATCACATCGCACCTCCAACAGTTGTGATGGATCCAAAAGAGTTGCGAAGGACGTAATGGATAGAAGCTCTTTGACTTTGATAAAAAACATTCTTCTAGTCAGATGTCCATTTTCAATGCACTTACTTTTGCGTGAGCCTTGTTTGTGGATGTACGAGGGTCAAATATCCTTGCATAAACTGTCAACAACAGTTTGCAAGATCGAAGAAACACCTAATTTGTCCAATGTTTTTTTGGGCACAGCCAGTCCACCACAACTTGGACCTTTCGTGGGTCGACACGGATATCGTCCTTGTTGACTATGTATCCAAGATAATCGAGTGCATCTGGAGAAAAAAACCACTTGCTCACTTTTGCATAGGACCTTTGTTCTTAAAGGATCATGAGGGCTTCATGCAGATACTCTATGTTCTCTTCGAGTGATTCATAGGACACCAAGATGTCATTCAGGTAAACCAAGACATACTAACCGAGGCTATTTGCAAACTTTTGCTTTGTCAGGGAGTTCATTAGCTCGAAGCACAAAATCCAGAATAGGTAGTTTCCCATGTGAGTTGAAATATTTTCACCTATCCGCAGAGTCCACTTGTTACGACAGTGGCACTGACCCCTCCTATGCCTCCGCTCTACTTCACCAGTCCCACAATCACCGCTTCCTCCTCCTCATCCACCTCCTCTAACCCAAGCAATGAGACTCAGAGTGTTGTTACAACCACACAAGAGGAGAATGGGAAAACGAGACACTACAGAGACAGTAGCAACAGCAGTTACCAGCAAGTAATGGTAGTGGAAATTCTTTCCGCTGATGCAACTACGGAGGTGCTCACCAATACACGGAGCACGTGCATCCCCTTGATTGGCCTAGGGTCATGCCCGACCTCTAGGTGGTGCATGCATAGTGGATAGCGTCCACTGAGACACGAGCGGGCTGTGCCACTACCAGGAATTCAGTAGACACAGTCTCTTCATCAAGAAGTAGTGTTAACCTGGATTCTCAATATCACACGATCAAGGAGCTTTGTCAACTGCTGGCACTTTTATCTCAATGGGTTGGGAGTGTGTTTTCACAGCCAAGTTGCTGCCATACAGCTTTTCCTATTGTTTCTGTTGTGATGATGCTTGTGGAGGAGCTTAGTTGTCTTGTGATGATGATGAACCTGACATTACCGACTGGGTTGGTGAGTCATAGGTCTGTGCTATTTGTCATTGTCCCGAGTCCTTTGCTGAGCGTCCAGCAGAGGCAGGGTGTTCTGCGGCATGTTATTCATTGTTGATGTCTGGTCAAGAGCGGAGTGGTACGTGGATCATTGACTCTGGTGACATACATCACTTGAGTTGTATTCGTAGTGATTTCATTTTTTTATGTCCATTTGTGTCCGTTTAGTCCGTTCGCACAGAGTCTGGCCAGACGTTGCCAATCTAAGGAGTTGGGGTAGTGTGGGTGATTGCTGATGTCAACGATCACATTGCTCATGTCAGCAGTTTCAATACTCATGTCAACAGCTCATCTTCCCTTTTTTTAAGGTTCCACGCAAAACGAAGAGGAGGGAGTGACCTCATCACCCCCTTCTCTCGACATCCGTGACAGTGACTTCTCGCGGTTTCCACGGCTGCTGTTGTTGATACTGCTGGTGCACAATGATGGTGCTACGTAACTACAAAACAATGTAGCTATACGCACTATGCTACGCAGGTATGGTGTTGCGGCTGTGTCATCGCTGTTGCTGCCATGCTTCTGTCATTGTTGTTTTGGTTTTTGTTGCTGCTGTCGATGTATTTGTTTCATCATTGTAGCAGCACTGCCACATCTAGCTGCTGCTATTGCACGCAGCTTCCATGGCTATTGTTATATCCAACTGATGTCCACTACTGCTCCTGCCTGTCATTGTCATTCGTGTTGTTGCCTTTCACTGCTGTGCGTTGTTGCTGTTGTGTGATGCCATTACCACAATTTTCTGCTGCCACTTGCTACTGTTGCCGCTGTTTCTTGCTTTAGTAATTCCCCATGGCTGCTGCTTATTTCTACTACCGTTGGCAGCTGTTGCTACTGGCGGCTACTGCTACCCTGAAGTTGCTGCACCACACCGATGCTACTACTCTTGTGGTGATGACGGTGAATCACGTTGTCACTTCCTGTGCCGTCATCCACTCAAGGTGGTCACGTGGTGGTGTTGTTGCTTTAAACATCCCTACGGTGTCTGTGCTATTGCTGTCTGTTATGATGGGTCCCAGGACCTCAGCCGCGAGTGTGACTATCACAGCCTCTGATGATGCTGCGTCTATGTTGTGAGGCAAGAAGAGTCGTACTGTTTGATATACCCAGCAGGTTGATGATTTTGATATTAGATATTTTTATCCCCATTGAAATTCATCGAAATTGTCTTGCATGTTGAATTCAAATGACCATGAAAATATATTTTAAATCCATTCATTGAATTCATGTGACCAACCCTTGAATTCACTTCAAAGTGGTCAGGGCCCATACTTTGCCTTGTTCTGTGCTTACACTACTTGTACTCGATGAAAAGAATGCCAGAAAGTGTAATGGGCAAGTTCAAACTTCATTGCTGGCGTATTGATGTTCGGAGTCTCAAACATACAAATGTGCATCTGAAAAAACCATTTTCCTTGACTCGCTGTCAAACCCGTTGTCGGCGTGCAATGGACCATCCAGGTTCTGACCAGAATCTGTTCAATCATGTGTGCGCGATTCTCATTGGCCAGAACCTGCTGCGCCTAACATGGCGCAAAAACTTCTGGTGATTGCCGCAAGGTCGGCGCGCTTGCTAAATGGATGTCAAAGTCAAAATCACGGTTAACAAAAATGCGAGTTTATCACAACGTCAAAACCTGTGGACAACCAAACCAGTTCTGGTCGAATTGAACCGAACACCAACCATGGTCAAAATTAAGGAACACCAAATTAAAAAGAACCTTAACATCGAATTCAACGAGCATTAGGGTAATGAGAAAGTACTAGGAAGCTTCCTAGCCTTGCTGGTATTCACGTGGCCACACTGTTTTGTCAACCGGCTCATGAACAAGCATGCAGGTGCAAGGAACAACAAGGGTGTGCCAGAGATATGTGCAATGTCTCATTAGTTTCAATCGCTTAGCATGTAGAGAGAGATAGAAACTTGCAAGAATATAGCATAAATATTTTTCGTGGCACACATCTTGTCACGCTTCTGGCACCGTAAGCTTGTCCTCAAACCGATTAGAAAGCTACTATTTGGGCCTCAACACTATGCACATTCATTCAAATGTAAAACCATTTGAACCTACGCATGCAGAGCCTCAAGCCGGAGGCAATGAATACACATATGCATGGGTCAGGCAATGACCAATACATGCATAATGCAAAACACGTAGATCAGGATCTAAAGCCAGTCTAACAAGAAAACTGTAGAGACTACAGAAAAACTGTGGAGTACCCCAACAAGCACCCAGACCTCGTGGTAGCTGTCTGGCAGCTGCCGGTGGGTGGGGCGGCCACCTAACGGTTGCTTCGGTGCCAACTGGGTCTGCATGAGGGATTGGTGTGAGCATGGACATGACCGAGTGGTCATACTAAGCTATATAAATAGACAGAGATGGTTCACATCACTGTTAATGTCTCCTCTAGTTCATGACCTTTTACACCTACAATGACCTCTTGTCTTACACCACATTCACTTGCATACATGTACAGGAAATCGAGTGACAATGGCTTCACTTGGAGTTCCAACAGTCAAGACTTGAGCTTGTCGTTGGTTCCAGCTTCTCCAGGCAGGCACTGAGCTCCCGCAAGATTCTACCTACAACAACCCAATGATATTCTGCTCACTTTCTTGATCTTTTGTCTTTCATGTGGAAGAGGCATGACCTCATGCATTTTAGGATGCCTTGGTCTCATTCGTACTTTGTGTGGGTTTTGGGAGAGCTGATAGAAGTTTATGGGTGCTCATCCGTAGGGGGTCACTATGTCGGCCGCTGACCGTGCATTGGTGAGAAGCCGCCCTCGGTTTCATACCAAGATGTTGGGCTCAACCCCGGGGTGGCGGTGTGGTCTTTTCCTGCATGTTACATAATCGAGGTGCACGCCTACTGGTGCTACGATGCTTGCTCTCTCCCCCCCCCCTTATCAGAAGATGCATAGAAGCTTCCTAGCGACACAGCCGTTGTCTAGGCGCCAGTGCCTGGTCAAACGGTGACGACAGTCACAAGTCGTACACACAACCACAAGGGTCTGAAGGGGCAAGGCAAAGTTTCAGAATGCTTCAATAGCACTTGCAGAGAGAAATGACAAATTACAGGTCCACAGCATCAATACCTGCCACAGCGCACTGTAGGTGTCCCACGCAGCAGTGCAAGATCTGTCCTAAAACCGGCCCAGAACCACTGTTTTGGCCGTAACCCTGCGCAGACAAGTCAGAGCGCTACGTCGTCTGAACCTAAACGTGCAGGATCTCGAGCCGGACACTATGAATGGTCACATGCATGAATCTGGCATCAAACAGTGGGCACACAATGCAAAACATGCAGATTGAGCCCACGGGTAGTCCACAGATAAAATCCTACCGGCTGCAGAAAAATTGCAAGAGGTCCCAGGGAGTGTCGAGAGCTCTGGGACGATCGCCGGTCAGCTCCAAGCTGGTAGTCCACCACCAGACAACACACCGGTACCACCTAGGTGTGCATCAGGGGTCTGCACAGGCATGGACACGGCCGAGTGGTCACATTAATCTGTACAGATCGACAGGAACGTCACCAATCACAACACCTTCAATATTGTGTTGATTTTTCTAAGTGTAAAAACTTCACATCCATGGCGTGTACTGACTGTGGGGTCCTCCCCACACTGTGTTGTGTTCTCCATGCATAGAGCTAGCTGTTCCAAAACTTTTGACAATCACAACACACACCAAAAGAAAACCCACACGTGTAAAACACCCCCTTGCGGGTTGGAGTTGTTTCACAGGTGGAAGGGCAATTAGTGTACGAGGGGAGGTGTGGCATATTGCCTCAACAACCGCATCCCTCTGTATAACTAGAAGTGGGAAATTGGAGACCATGTAGGCAGCCATGATTGCTATGATTGGCAAGCAGGCAAATAAGGAAGCGACACCATGGATCGGGTGGGGCAAGCTCACGTTACGTATGAGTGGGTGAAAACAACAACAAGTAGTTGGGTCAGTAGCGAGCAAAGTGCTAAGTTCCGGTTGACCGGGCCACCCACGCAAGGCTCTCGACGTGGGGCCCGGACGCCACCGAGGGGTCAAACCAGGCCCTGGAGCGAGCGAGCTCCAGGCGGTTTCTCACACGCCGGCATAAACCGGACGTGTGGTCCCGAGGGACCAGCAACCCAGCTCACTAAGCCAAAAGCATGCAAAAGTGTGAGAAAATACTCACACCATGAATGTATGTGGTGTATGCACCCCAACAAGTGCGTGCTCCATCCTAGAATGTAGCAGTGTGCGACACCACTACAATTTGGCTCTCCATAAGATTGGCGTTGGTGATGTGGTCACCACTTGACGACTTGATGGTGTTGCCACCGCTGGGTGCTCCATGTTGCGTCACAGCTTTGCACCAGAGAGCTTTAATCCAAATTAGTCACCTGCAGTGATGATGTGTGTGTGTGCATAGAGTCAAGAGGTCACTTGCGTGTGTCACAGTCGTAACCAACACTCCCCTATAACCCACAGACGAACAGTCCACACACACTTCAGAAAAATGGCACGTTACAAGACGACGAGGTGCACAAATCAACCAGATGCATCACGAGAGTGTAGCAGGCCAACAGCATACACATCCGCTTTGAACATGCCACTGCTGAGAGCTTTGGTAAGGAAGTCTGCTCGCTGCTGACAGGTATCGACCCAGACAACCTGAACTTCTCTAGCAACAATGCGCTCAAGTACAAAGTGATGCTCAATGTTGATGTCCTTTGTGCGAGAATGATGCATGCCATCGTGCTCGGTGATTGCCTTTGCAATTTGGTTATCACAGCGCAAAGTGATGCATCGAATGGGAACACGCAACTATTGCAGTAGGCAGGACAACCACACGCTCTCACACATACCTGCGCCAACTGCCACGTACTCTGCCTCACTGGAGCTCCGAGCAGCACGGCCTTGTTTTCCACTCCTCCAGGAGACAGCAGTACCACCGACAAGAAAGATGTAACCGGTACAACTATGAGCATCCGTGTCATGTGCCGAGTCACTGTCTGTATATCCGTCCACAACCACAGAGGGTTGAGCACGGTCACACAGTCCCACGCGTGCAGTGGACAGTGTGTAGCAGACAACACGTAGTGCCACCTTGAGATTTTTCTGACGGGGCTGTTGGGAGAATTGGGCAAGGAAGTTGACCGAGAAGGACACGTCCGCCCGAGTGGTGGTGGCAAGGTACATGAGGGAGCCGACCACACTGAGGTAGTCGGTGACATCGACAATATCCTCCAACTGTGCTGAGTCGAGTGACTTCAGTAGGCGCTGTCCTACTGGAGTCATTGGTGTGGATGCAGTGGGGACGCCAGCAAGTAGGGAGGCAAAGGGCTCTCTTAGTGTGCAAATGTATGTGGCCTGGTGGACGTGTAGAGTGCGACGATGGGGGTCAGGCTCAAGCTCCATCCCAAGGAACACCCGTGCAGGACCTAGGTCCTTCATCTTGTATGCAGACTGCAGCAGGTTCTTCACTGACTGGCCAGCTGCTGGACTTGGGGAGGCGATGAGCAGGTCATCGACGTAGACGAGAACGACCACAAATGGCTCTGAGGGAGCACTCAAGAAGAGCGTTGGATCAACCGTGCTGCGAAGATAACCTACCCGCTCAAGAGTGGAGGAGATCTCCATGTTCCAACAACGTGGCGACTGCTTGAGCCCATATAGGGCCTTCCGCAAACGCCAGACCTTTTTTGTGCCATCGGTGAACCCCGGTGGCTGGACCATGTAAATCTCCTTGTCAAGCTTCCCATACAGGAAGGCATTGTTGACGTCCATCTACTCCAGTTCCCAGTCGTACTGGGCAACAAGGCTTAGCAGTGCTCGGGCAGTGGTGTACCTCCCAACCAGTGCGAAGGTCTCATCAAAGTCAATCCCAAGAACCTGGGAGAAACCCTTAGTCGTGAGGCGAGCCTTGTAACAGTCAACTCTCCCGTCGGATTTCAGCTTACGCTGAAGTACCCACCGAGTAGAGACTGCTTTACGACCTGTCGGGAGATCCACGAGCTCAAAGGCACTATGCTCCTGGAGGGCCGTCAGTTCCTTCTGCATGGCCTTTTCCCAGAGGTCAGCATCAGCTGCCTAACGAGCCTGCCGGACAGTGGTAGGCTGAGGAGGGAGAGTAGGAAGGCCAGAGGTCGCAAAGCATGCAGCAACATAGCCGGCGATGGAGGACTCAAAAGCACTGTGGAACTCATGGGCTACAAGAGCGTAGTTGACAACTGAGTTGGGGTGCATGACGCCCACTGACAGGCCAAGTGCATCAAGGCCAGTGGGACGAAATGAGGTCCCAACAATCGAGGCCGACACACTGGAACGAGTGACTCACTATGAGGGTTGAGAGGCTTTGGACGGGCCAACTAAGATAGACTCAGTAGGTATCACAGAGGGACGTGGGTGCCCATGGGAGGACTGAGAGAAATGAAGAGCACGCAGTCTCCCCCCACGTGTGTAGGGCTCAGAGTCAGGAGGAGGGACCTGAGGTGCTTCACCTCCAGTGGTGTCAACCACCGGAGGTGACTGCTCTCCCGACTCAGGGCATGAGTTGGGAGTGGAACGCACTGGGGACTGCGTGTGAGCGGGCACCGAGTCTGAGGACCCAGGACTGCCAGGGGATGGCTGGGATGACACGGCATCCGAGGAGGGCAGTGAGGCATCCGACTCAGACGAGGTGTGAGAGGATGAGGACTCCCCGGAGGAGTCCTCGTCCTCGCTGTCTGTGTGAGGAATAAGCGGGACAACAGGGGACGCTGTTGGAGTGGGATGAGAATATTGCACTCTGAGATCGGAGGCTGGACCAGACACACCCCCTCCAAACCGACGAAGCGAGGAGAGAGAGGAGGGAGGAGGGAGGAGGGACATGGGACAGGTCACGAGGAAAGACATTTTCAAAGAACAAAGCGTCGCAAGACTCAATGACGCGGGAGCGGTCACAGTCCCAGAAGCGCCACCCCTTGTTGCTTTTGTCTGGTACCCAGACGACAGCAACACAACCCCAGACACGAGTGAGACGAAGGTCAGCACGACGACCGTGCCATCGCTCAAAAGGAGTGACATGGCGAGGGAGAAGACCGTGAGGAACACGGTTCTACACCCAGGTCGTGTAGGAAATGACTTCGAAAGAAAATACGGGGGAAGGGGAGGACTCACTGAGGAGGGTCCACACACCATCAGCAAGGGTACGGTTCTAGCATTCAGACACGCCATTCTGCTAGGGTGTATAGGGAGCGGAGGGCTCCATGCACACCCTGCGAGAGGTTAAGAAATGAGACGTGAGACCCATGAACTTGCCCCCAAGGTCGCAGTGAAAGACCTTCAGGCGACGAACACATGCCAGCTTGGCCTAGGGCAGCCAGGACACGAGAATGGGACAAACATCACTCTTTTGCCGAAGAGTGAAAACCCAGTGCATGCAAGAGAAATTATCCGTGAGACAGAGGACATAGCGACCACCTCCCCCGAGAGCATCGTGGGCGAGGGGTCCCATGACATCTGCGTGCAAGAGATCAAGGGGATGAGACGTGCGGGACTCAAAGGTGGAGACCGGGGACCGATATATTTTTCCCTGAGCACAATCGAGACAGTCGGTGGGACAAGGGGTAGAGAACGTGTCAGCGTCGAGGCCATGAGCGGGTTTGTCCCTGAGCAAGCTGTCAATGACAGCGGTGTGAATGTGGCAGAGGCAGTGGTGGAGCAGCTGTGTGTGTTTCGGGGAGAGAGAGCGCGCAACATGAACAAGGGCAGTAGTGGCGGGATGAGGCGCAAAGGAGGGCACGTGATACAAGCGGTCACAACGCGTGCTACGCAGCAGGACACGGCCAGTGGTGAGGTGCAATACAGAAGCAATGCCATGGCTCGAAGAGAATTCCATGCCCTGGTCGTCGAGAATGGTAACAGAGAGCAGACTGAGCTCAAGAGTGGACACATACATTATATCTGGCAGGAAGAGTTCCCCCCTAGGCCATCAAAACGAACAACTCCAATACCCTGGACAGGCAAGAGCTGACCAGAGTCGGTCCGGACAAAATACAAAGAGCCCACAAGGCCCAGAGAGACGAACGAGGACCGAGAGGACGTCATGTGGTGGGTGGCCCGTGAATTAAGGATCCAGAAGCCACTGGACACACAGACAGAAGCAGGATCATGGCTGACAGCAACAACGACAGAGCGAGGAGGGAGGCGCTGACCACAGGCTGCAAGGCAATGAGGTAAGCTGTAAGACTGCCACTGCTCAATCCAAGGAACGTCAGCGGGAGAACAACCCTGAACATGACCGGTCAACGGACCACGAAGCGACATATCGACATTACACGCAAGTGTCCCCTCAGCCGAACGTACAATCTCACCTCCCTGATCACGGAGGTGTCGATGATGAACGGCATGGGAGAGGGCCGAGTCCAGCTGGCGCTCATCGTTAGACGGGCCAATGATGATGACACCAGAGGAGCTGTGCTGGGAAGGGGAGGCGGAGGATGCCCAAGGAGGGAGCGTGTAGAATCTGGAGGGAGGGCCGAAGTAGATAGGGCCCATGAACCCAGACGGCCAACCCCAGGGAGGGGGTGGAGTCAGGGTGGTGCTGTAGGTAGCAGCTGGTAGTGAAGGAGGAGTGGTGTGGCCGGAAGGAGCAGTGGAGGAGCGAGAGGAGCCACCCCCGGAACTTTACAAGCGTGTCCAGTGTGCACGCATGGCTGAGGCAAGGTGGGCATCATCGAGAGGAGCCGGACACTTGGGCACCGCGTGGCCGGTGGCACCGCAGTTCCAGCATGTGACGGTGCTGGATGAGAAAGATGAGGAAGGAGCGCTGTCAGAGCATCGGCCTTTGCCGTCCCCCCTTGTCCCCTGCTGCCAGAAGAGCCTCCTCGGCCTTTACCCTTCCCACGGTTGGCACCTTGACCACCCTCATGGGAAGCAAGCGAGGTCACAGTCGAGGTGGAGGATGTGGTGGAGGACGAGGCTGAGGCAGAGGAGGAGGATGAGGAGAGGAGTGCGGTGGTGGCTGCTGTGATGGCGGCGCAATGAATGCGCTTGTTATGTAGAGAGCTCCACCAGTCGGTAAGATGTTGGGAAATGAACCCCCACAAGGCTCTGATGCCATGTAGTGCATCTGCAGAGACTGGGATGGAAGCTAAGCATTCAAGCTCAGTGGCTTTGACCTCCCGGAAGATGTCACTGAGCTCCGGGATGAGGCCGTTGACAGTGGAGAGAAAAGTTGGGAGTTTTCCAGGTGCTGCTTTACCAAGGTCACGTAGCAAGTGCAGACTGCGAGCCCAATAGGCATGAGCAGTCTCATCAGCACACATGGAGAGTGTGTTGAACTGGACAGTGAGATTACTCTGGGCTACATGTCCAGTCACTGTTGTGCGGCGTTTGATCAACGCGTAAGCACCAACGGGGTTAGCAGGTGTGCGACGCGTAGTGTCGGCGTTATAGGACCCGATCTCGTCAATGAGATCATTGGGTCCAGCCCGGATGGGCGCACGAACTGGGCGAGCAGATTCAGTCTCAACAGGCACAAACGGGGGGTTGGCAGATGCGTTGGGCTCATGGTAGTACTCCCAGAGCTGCTCCCCTTATGCCCAAGCACTCAAGCGGACCTCCCAAGAATGGAAGGTGAGATTAGAAGTAGAGTGAGGTGGAGTAGAGTCAAAGTCTGGTTTGCGCTGTATTGGTGGTGCAAGTGCTTTTGCGGCAGCTGCACCAACGGCGACCGTGACTGCAAGAGGGTCAGAAGAGGAGGAGCCAGAGGCTGTGGATGCGAAAGCTGGTGATGTGGAGAATGCAGTAGCGATGCCAGTGATATTGGTTGCAGAGGGTGTGCCATGTAGTGTGGGCTGGAGGCGGTTAATGACCAGCTCCGCAATGTGATCTGCAAAAGTGTCCTGGTCTGATTACTCAACATGCAACCTTTCTTCGGTAGTGCGTTGAGCAGTGAGCGCAGCTTGTAATGCAGTGCGCTCACGCTACAGCTCAGCCTACAAAGCAACGTATTGGTCATCGTCAACTAGCATGGTGCCAGTGACGTGACTCTGACGATAATATTTCGGCAGAGTTTCTCCCGTCCTAGTGGGCATGGGAAATGTGTGGTGAGTGCTTTGGAAGACCGCTACAAGGCAACAACCTGAACGCATAAGCACGCCAACGCAGGAGAAGCAAGGACGAAGAGAAGAACAGGCTCACCGAGCACAGTGGCGTAGAGAGAACAGTGGTGGAAGAGCTGCTGTGACTGAGGAGGCTACAACTGCGATGGTGGCCGATGCTGAGACGATGAGGCAGGCTACCCCCGTCAACGCTGCGGCTGACAGGGTGGAGATGTCGGCAGTAGTTGAGACTAGTAGCTCGATGTGACGTGTCGCTGAAGAAGAGTTGGAAGGCAATATTGATGCTTGTGCTGTGGATGTATGAATGGAGTGTACAGCTCTAGAGAGCGTTGTTACAGCTGCAGCTGCTCCTGAAGCGACTTCGTCTGCTGCGGCAGCAATTTGTGTGATGATGTTGACAGCGGCAGCTGCTAAGGGATCGTGATCAACTGCTGCAGCTGTGTATGTGTCAATGGCCCCACCAGCAGCGGTGCTGGCTGGTGCGCGTGCAGCACGTGCAGTGGCAGCAAAGGTGGAAGCAATAGCAGCACTGGATACAAGGGCAACCCGTAGTCCTGTCAGAATGTCGGAAGATGGAGTAGAAGCTGACTCTATAGCCGATTCAATAGGAGATGCAGCCTGACGAGGAGCAGACGCTCTAGGTGCTACTGCTGCATAGAATGGTGGTGCTCCACAAGAGGCAGCGCAACGACGTTGCTGACGAGTTCTATGGGCAACGGGTGGGCTTTCCGGTGATCGGAGAGGTCGGTGCTCACCCGGTGGTGCCGTGGCCGGTTCGTTCTGCGTCGTCGAAGATTCATTGGCGGCGGATTGACAGTGAGCCGCGTAGACTCTGGCGTCCTCCCTCTCGTAATACTCAACAGGGTCGTAGTCCTCGCCTGGATAGTACCCCAGACTGTTGCGGCGAACCCTCGACCACACCTCCCGCTCCGCCCTCTCCTCGTAGTATGTTTTCCCTTCGTTGATGCGGCCACGCTCACGCGCGGCTGTGGGCGATGTGGGGATAGAACCTGTTTCCGAAGGGGAGGCTAGGGCGTCGGATGCTCGGCTGCCGGACAGGCAGCCTGTGACGATGGGAGTACACCAAGGTGGTGAAGCCACTGCTGCTGCTCACATCCAGGAGAGGCACGGTGCAATGAGCGGCATCAGAGGGCCGCGACACGGCAGGCAGTGGAGAGGAGGAGAACGCGGCGGTGGGATGCCGGTGCTGCACCACGAGGGTCGTGGGTGCGGCGTAGTGCAGCTGCGAGAGTGCAGGTGCAGCTGCTGAATAGGAGCAGCAGTTAGGGTGCCCGTGTCAACATGCGCACGGAGGCAGAAGGGCGGCGGGTGGAGGAGAAGGAGAAGAGGGCGGCGCCAGAGAGGTGCCGATGCCGTAAGTGCTGCGACGAAGAGCACATCATGAGTAACCCGCGTAGAGTGAGGATGCGGAACAATGTGACTGTAGGACATAGGTGCGGCTATTGGAGGGCAGAAGCGACAACGAAGACCACAGCGTGGTCGACGTGCGTGCCGAGGCCGAAGAGAGGCCAAGCCGGAGGATGCACCGTGCACGGGTTCAGCACACCACGGGGGTCGTGGGTGCAAACTGTGCAGCTCAGAGAAATGCGCGCATGCGGCTGCTGAGGGACAGAAGCTGCGTGCGTGACCACAGCGTGATCAGAGTTCGCAAGAAGGCCGACGAGTGGCCGAGGTGACGGCGGAGGTTGAGAAGTAGTGCCCTCGCACGTAACTAGCTTACGCGGGATCACCCGCAACGTGGGAGTGGCCCGATGAGGTCTCAGGACTATCGCAAAGAGGTACGTGCCCTCCTGCTCTAATACCAGTAAACAACCATGGTTGCTATCATAGGCAAGTAGGCAAACAAGGGAGCGACACCATGGACCGGGTGGGGCAAGCTCACGTTACATACAAGTGAGTGAAAACAACGACAAGTTGTTGAGTCAGTAGCGAGCGAAGTGCTAAATGCCGGTTGACCGGACCACCCACGCGAGGCTCTCGACGTGGCCGCGCGCTACCCAGGGATCAAACCAGGCCCTGGAGCGAGCGAGCTCCAGGCGGTTTCTCACACGCCGGCATAAACCGGACGTCTGGTCCCGAGGGATCAGCAAGCCGGCTCACTAAGCTGAAGGCATGCAGAAGCGTGAGAAATTACCTACATCACAAATATATGTGGTGTATGCACCCCAACAAGTGTGTGCCCCATCCTAGAATGTACCAGTGTGCAACACCGCTACAATTTGGCTCTTCGTAAGATTGGTGTTGGTGCCTTGGCCACCACTTGACGACTTGATGGTGTTGCCACCATTGTGTGCTCCATGTTGTGTCACAACTTTGCACCAGAGAGCTTTAATCCAAATTAGTCGCGTGCAGTGATGATGATGATGGTGGTGTGTGTGTGTGTGTGTGTGTGTGTGTGTGTATGTGTGTGTGTGTGTGTGTGTGTGTGTGTGTGCGCATAGAGTCAAGAGG
>SZWC01001604.1:85308-120313 GCA_023375785.1 Penium margaritaceum | reverse complement strand
GGGGAGGGGGGAGGTTGTACTGCACATGGATGTGTATTTTGGCGAGGTCTGAATCGAACCCGCTTGTCTATGTCGCGAAAAGTCGCAATGACGATGATGTCCATAGTCACCGAGTATAATGCTTAGCAGTGCGAAACGTCACAAACTAGTATGATGTGACACCATTAACTGCGACCCAACATTTGCTCACATTATGTAAGGTTCGATGTTGTTCACTTTCATTAACGCATACAATGCATGCACACCGCTTCAATGTCTTGGGGACGGAGCCCAACCCCTACCAGGGTGCCGACACACGTAGGGTGGTGCGTGGAGGTTCCGTGGCCCGAACTTTGCGAAGCACTACGGCAGTGGAATCTCATCAAGCATGAGTGGGACCGGAGGTATGCACCCTACCAGCGGATTTTCAAAGAAGGCGATGGACCAACGCCGGAAGTAATGTGTTGAAACCCTATGCCTTCACCCCGGCCTAAGGAATGTTTGAACACTTGGGAACCCTGGAAGAGCACGGAACTGTTAGTGGACGAAGTGATCACGCCTCTTGCAAGGTTTTGAAATTGTTAGAATCTTGCCCATGATGTCATTTACTATCGAATAATCATTATTCCCATACACCCTTTAAGGCAACATGGCAAATGCAAACATTGCAAAGTCTCAATGTTGTGAAGCATACTCTTAAGCGATGTATGTGCATTGGAAGAAAACACGGGCAAGAAAACACGACTTTGTTGAGGAATAGATTGTAAAATCGTTGCAATGCAAATTGTATACGTAGGCAAATCCCATGTAATCACATGGCAAACTGAAGGACATGAGCAATTGACTTAGTAAACCACATCGGGATGCACGATTGGGTATAACTCTGTTAATATCATTGGTTTATGCACAATATGTCTGACGTTTTGGGCCGCAACTTGTGTGCACTCTTGGACACATCATTATTACTTTCATGGGTTTATTAACAACATGTCCAGTACACTTGTGACAATGACAAACGTTGACTAGGACAACACGACCAGTTCAATTGGAACATTGTTTCTATTAATTCCACAAATGGGATTCCTAATGTGGTTCCATATTCGTGGCCAAGCCCACTCAGTGTGCACATCCTGCCATGAACGGACCGGGCCGTCCACTAACCAACCATCGCTGGACCGTAGGCGGCATTGAATGGATCCAGGCCATGATCTCACAGGCAGGACACAAGTTGCCAGTGAGACAGCAGCTATCAGGGTAGCAGTCGACATACTCCACATCGTCTTCTGTATTGGATGATGTAGAGTGAGAGCCCTCTGTCTCACACCTGTCCATGTCGTAAAAGACATCTTCCTGCTCCTCGTGACACGGGCTGTCACATTTCTGACGTACTCCATGTTGACATGGACACATGTACATTTTCACAATGTGAACTGGACTTGGTGCCCATTCCTTCCACGTCATGAGGATGTATGTCACACCCGCTCCAGCTAGGAAGGATGTCACACAATCCATGACACTTAGCTCCGGCGTGAAAATGAGACGTCAAAAGTGATGTTGAATGGAAGAGAATGAACTAGAGGATGTAGGGAGTCTTTTATACCACAACATGTAAGAATAGGATTCCTGGATTCATAATTTGCACGGCCATCTTTACCTTCTGTCATTGAGTGGACTGTTTGCTTTCAAATTGCATACCTTTGACCACATGTTGAGAAAACAAGATGGTTTATGAGGAAAAAATATTTGGAAAACAATGAAGTCTGTGTGCACTCAAACACACCCTATCCCACGTGCTTCTCACCTTAGTGCTGTCCTAGCTCTGCAACACCTATCCACATCGACACAAGTCCTCAGCGCTGTGTGATCCCTTGTAGACCCAGTGGTGGAGGCAAGGATCCATCCTGCTTTTCCCAGTTTTTCCTTCCAGTTGTGAACATGTGTGCTCCCAGCTGGTCCCACTTGGCCATGACCTGCATCACACAAAAGACGACATTGGAGGATTAATGGGGACCTTCAAAGAAAAGAATCCATAACAACTTGATTAAGCTGCTTCTGCAACAACATCTCATACTTACATCTTAGAACACATCAGGCTCGTCATCCCACTCTTCAGCGCACTCCTCCCAACCGTCCATGACGCAAACCTCTTGCTGCTCACGAACAATTCTTGCCTCCCACTCCCTGTGCTGCTGCGGGTTAGTGAATTGGTCGCCATCCTCCTGCTCCTCCTCATCCGAGTCACTTAGAACATGCCTTTCAGGGTCGTAGATCTCTTCTTGAGCAGAGTCATATCCCACTGCCTCGGGGTCGTACTCAGCGTCTTCGTTGACGGTAGCCGTCGGCCTTGTTG
This sequence comes from Penium margaritaceum, assembly GCA_023375785.1. NCBI lineage: Eukaryota > Viridiplantae > Streptophyta > Zygnematophyceae > Desmidiales > Peniaceae > Penium > Penium margaritaceum. Next base: position 117,984 of record SZWC01001604.1, on the reverse strand, counting down.
TCCTTGCAGTTGCTGCAACGACTGCAGAGGCTGTAGCAGCAACTCTGATTGCTGTCTCACTGGTGCTCCTGCGCCCCTCATGCCCCGCCCATCCCCAGCCTGCGCCAATCCCCAACACGCCGTTGCCTGAACTGTCATAAAAAAGCAGGACAACGGTTTCTGCTACTGTGCCTGCAGTCTGTGAAACAGGTGCGGTGTTGCGGGGGGTACCAGTGGCAGGTGTCGCAACTTCTGCTGCAGCTGTTGCAACTTCTTTTTCTGCTTGGGTCTCGGCTGGAGGCCACCGACCTGCGTAGGCCTCTGCCCTCACGGCAGCTTCTGCGCGTTGTAGCCGGCATTGAAGAGCATTGGCTGCTGCCTCAGTAGCAAGAGCCATAGCAGGCTCGTTCGTACATTTTTTCATGGTGTTTCCCTTTTGGCCGCAGCGGGGACAGATGTAGTTCTTCCGACGCTTGTCCTCGCGGTCCCATCGAGCGCTCTTCGGCCGCCCTGCTCCACGTTTAGGGCCAGGTTGCTGCCACGCCACTCCCTCCCGGACTTTCAGCGATGCTGGGTTAACGCCTGGCATCGGGAAGTTGTATGTGCGCCTGTATGGTATGCGTGTGAGTCCAATGTCGCACAGTGGCTCCGCCTACTCCCCATGGCCGATGACGAAGGCGCATGCATGCGCACAGGGTTGGCCCCACTCCTTCCATGCACCGCAAGTGCACATTCGGTCCAGGACTTTTACCATGCGGGTCCTGTTGCTTGGCCCCATCACGCTACAACTCTGGGGCCCTTCCTCCACGACGTCGTAGTTATGGGCTAAGACGCTACTGTTGAGCAGCCGCTTTGCCGGCATCGGCGCAAGTTGTCCTTTGCATGACTTGCTGATTTTGCGCCTATCTGCAAGCAGGCGCTGCACCCACGTGTACAGGGACACAAAGCAATAGAAGGGGAAAAGTTTTCTACACTCGACGATGCGGGCGTTCAAAGACTCCGGCGCGTTCGACGTGGTGTGTCCACCACGCCCGAGAGGACAGTACAACCTGGCCCACTGTTCCTTCGGAATGCCGCCCACCCCGTCTGCTCTGAGGAGGTACACTGCAGCGCGGGAGTTGACGACACGCAGTTGTTCTTCACACCTCCTCCATTCTGCTGGTGTGAGCGCATGAGCTAGCCGCCAAAACCAGTACCCAGCTTGCTTCCCGAACTTCTACCTTATGTTCTGTCGCAAGTGGAAGCAACACTAGGTGTGATGTTCCCGTGGCAGCTCCTTCTCCACAGCATTGAACAAACCTTTGTCACGATCGGAAATGACGACCGTACCCTTTTCTGCCATCGTGGGATACGCGATCGCAAGCTGGTCCAAAACCCATTTCCAGTTCTCTTCATTCTCTCCATGAACCATGGTCCGTGCCATAGGCACTACGTTGTCGTTGGCGTAAAAAAATTGGCTGATGAGGAGCACCTGTTTGTGCCCGTTTTAAAGGTGCATCCTGTCCATCGTTAGGATCCGGCGAGCGTGCTGGAACCCCAGGACAGATGCACCAGGTGCGACAAACGCACAGATGAAGACGCCGTCCTTGGTTGCCTCTGCCAGGGCATGCGTGTTCTGGTCCACACGATTCAGCTGCAGAGCATAGGGAACACATTGTTAGAACCATGTCGACAACCATGTCATGGAATGCAAAAGAGCGGTCAAGAACAAGTCAAAATTTCGTACCGCGTCACAGTACACTGGGAATAGGCTCCACGATAAGGCTTTGGGGCAGATGAGATTTTCCTGCGCCTTTGTCTTCGTCCGGTACATTGTGTTCTTGTCCACCGCTTTGCCAGTTGATTTGCGCACCACGGCTGACAACGTCTTCACCTCAGCTGTCGGGTTCCACTTCAGCGTTGACTCAATCTGCCACGCCACCCACTTCACAGTCTTCGCCGGATCTCCGCGACTAACTCCCAGCACACACTTTTGACCGTCGAAAAACTCGAAGACTACGACGCCGGCGCCGTTTGGGGCCACATGGGCACAAAGAAGCCACGGGCCATTCTTGTCCTTGAACTGCCCACACCGTACAGTGAACCGCGTCTTCTCACTGCGTAGCCACCGAATAGTCATGCGGTTCGTGATGGCGTAGTCATCCACTGCTGCGCGTGCCTCCGCCATGTCTCAGAATGACATCCCGGCAGGAAAAATTGGCTCTGCCTTTCGGCGCTTTGGAGCCGAACCCGACGCCTCATCGTCCGAGGAAACTGCACCACAAATAACAACACGACACGATTGAAGGGACAGACCGAAAACCATCAATTTCAGAACACAGATAAAAGCGGGACGTAATGTTTGCTAGCAGCATGACTTGGGCGAGACAACCTCAGTGTCTCTTGCTTGTTCTTTCTGGAGTGTCGGACCAGCGGAGAGAATGGCGCGACCAACGGCCAACTCGGGAGGAATGGAGGAGACAGATAGAGACTCATGGGACAAAGACAGGAGCTAGAGAGGCAGAGGAGGGAGATGGAGCATCACCGACAGGGGATGAGACAGGCGGCGCAGCAGGCAAGGGGGACGACGCTGCGAAAGCAGAAGGAACATGCAAAAGGGGTGACATAGTGGCAGGACCCACAGACGCATGAGGCCCAGGTGCGGCTACGACAGCAGGAGGGAACGACAATGCAGAGGGTGACGAAGAAATTGGACTCACAGATGTGCCCGACCCAACGGGACCAGCTGCATGATAACCCTCCCCCACACGTCGGGAGAGCAGGCACGACGGGGTGTGATGAGAGGAGGCACGAATCCGGAGCAGATCACGTTGCGTGTAGGACTCAAGAAAGACAACATCGCATGACTCAAGGATCCGGTGCCTGTCGGGGTCCCAAAACCTCCAGGCCTTGGATTGGGGGGCGATGCCCCAAAAGAACAGACAAAGACGACCGCGAGGGGACAAGTTGCTGTCCTGTTGCACATCGGGGACCTAGACGCATGCCAGGCACCCCCACACATGCGCTAGGCAGAGATCAGCACGGCGGCCAAACCACCACTCATATGGGGTGACATGATGGGGAAGTGGACCATGAGGCACACGGTTCCACACCGACGTCATGGAAGCCATGGCCTCAAAGGCAAAGGCCTCAGAAAGACCTGATTCAAAACGCATGGAGCACACGGCATCCAACATCGTGCGGTTCCATCGCTTAGACACCCCATTATGCTGTGGCGTATAAGGAGCAGAGAGTTCATGGGTGAAACCTTGCTCCTCAAAAAAGGTAGCGGCAGGCCCCATGAATTCTCCCCCACGATCGGACCGAAAACGGTCCAAGCGCTGGCTGGTCTGGCGTTCCGCCTGCACCAACCAGTGCCGAATGGTGTGCACCGCATTGCTTTTGCGACGCAGGCAAAACACCCAAAGAAAGTGGGAGAAGTCATCCCTGAGAGTGAGAAAATACAAGCCACGCTCGGCATGGGAATCTGTGGGTAAAGGGCCCATGAGATTGGCATGCACGAGTTCCAAAGGTCGGGATGTAGAAGTTTGGGAAGGGGGAAACATTGCCCGATGCATTTTCCCTTGGAGACACGCGAAACAATCCATCTGACAAGGCTGCTCGAAAGAAGCCGGGTCAAGAACAAGAGCCAGCATGACACGAACGAGGTACTCAATAGCGGCAAAGATGGCGATGCAACAACTGCTGATGCGTGACATACAGTGTGCCAGTGACATACACACGTGCAGGCTACGTCGGAGACGCAACGGCATGACGTGGGACATGGTACAGACTCCCGACTGCAACACCACGAAGCACCACACATCCAGTCAAACGCACACTGATAGTGGACACGCCATCAGCATGTGTGATAGTTAGACCGAGATGGTCGCAGGTGGGAACGGACGAGAGACTCAAATCGAGGTGGGTAACATGCAAAACATAAGAGAAATAAACAGGACCGGCAGGACCATCCAAGCGAACATTCCCAACCCCATGCACACGAAGTTGTTGACCCGACTCTGTCCGCACAAAGCCGACAGAGCCGACAGGGCCAAGCAGCACAAAATCAGCGTGATGACAAGTCATGTGACGGGTAGCATCCGATTCAACAACCCAGGTACCATCCGGGACGCGCTCAGTTGGGGAAACAAAGCACAATGCGACCATCTGAGGAAGACACGGTCTGTGCAGAATCAGAACATGCACGATCAGCCACAGACTTGATCAACGATGGCACACCACTGGAGACAACATCCTCCACAGAGTGCAACAACATCCCATCACACATAGGGTCATGCATATTGGTAGTAGTACAAACAGTGGGTCCCCCAGCATTCTGCATGCAACTTGTACCTCCCTGAGTAGTCGAGTCAGCATCGGTGAGAAAGGACACTGCGAGCACTCGCTCCAGCTCTGTGATATGAGCGACGAGTAGCTCTATCCCAGGTGATGAAGCAATAGTTACGTGCGCCCTGCCCAGACCGCTAGTGGATGGACTCGAGGAGCCACTGCCATGACTCGCGCAAGCCTGCCAAGCGTCATGCATCGCTCGTCCTATCTTGGCAAAGTCATGCTCGCGCGGACACACCTGCCACTTGTGTTCGCCTCCACAGTTGTAGCAGTGCAGGCCAACACCAAAAGCTCCTGAAGACCCCTGCATCCCCTTCCCCCCTTTCTTCCCCATTCCTTTCTTCCCCTTGCTGAGCACCACCACTACACCACCACTCGATACAGGAGATACAGAGGAGGGCAGAGGTGGCAAAGACGAGTGGACGGAGGATGGGGCCGTTAGAGTACCTGTGGCAGTTGCGACGCGACCAATGGGAGGAAGATATCGTCCTGCCACTCACACGTGATAGTCACGTGTCCAAGGAAGTAAAGTGCTTGTCTCCCCCTTGCTCATCAGCTCCGTGGGCTCAAAGTACTGGAAGAGATCTGAGTACTTCTCATGCGCCCCCAACATGATTGTAGCCAGTGCCTAGTACTGTGGAGGCATCTGCATCCCCAGACGAGTGTATGCACGTAGTGCACGACGCCAATAGGCATCCGCCACCTCGGTGTCTCCCTAGCATAGGGAGGTGAACTCTTGAATACGCTCGTTCAGATCAGCCTGAACGACCCGCTGGTGAGGAAAAACAGGTGGGGTGGCAAGGATGGCAAGGGACAGGAAGCTCCAAAGCTGACCCAGAGATGACAATGGGAGTGTTATAAATGCGGGGGTACGTACAGCTACACAGAGTGTAAGCTCTCCAAGAACTGGAAGAATACTGTGCAAGGCCTACAAAAGGTGTTTGAACAGCGTGAGCGTGCCTCCGCACATTCCACGGTGGTGACTGATCCACACACAATTCAACAGCTAGTAAAGCCACAAACGATGCCGATGACCTGTCACTACTTGAGCAAACCCGCGACATCGCCGAGCTCCAGCAGCTCCTACGACTCACCACTCAGGGAGGCGCGAGTGCATTGACTAAGCCAAGGGGCTCCATTGTTGGGTCTGTCGAGTCCGGGCCGTGCAATAGGGATGGTGGCGCTGAGGCACAGTGCGTTGTTGAGTCTATGGAATCGTTTGTTGCACATGATGATGTTGATCTGTTGTCTGCTGTCTTCGTCTCTATCTGCACAGGTTGTGACGATCTGTCATGGCTTCCTGAGTTGCGAGCACGTGTTGCCTTTGTAGCTCAGTAGTCATCTGCTGAGCAACATCTGTCTACTTCATGCACTATAGGCAGTTGTTTTGTCACTTCGCGAGAGCGTGTGACAGATGCCACCTGGATCTTAGAATCAGGTGCCACCCATCACATGATATGTCACCGCCGTGATTTTGTTGTGTTTGGTCTTGCTGGCTCTGTGCGGTCTGTGTGGACAGTTGCTGGGCATGAGGTTCATGTCGAAGGTGAGGGTGTGGTGCAATTCCATGGGCCGTTGGGGCCGTTTTACATATCCAACGTTCTGTATGTGCCTGATCTATAACTCAGCCTATTGTATGGGGGTGCCTGCATGCGCAGGGGTCTCACTGTCACATTCACTGGTGAGGATGCCACCATTGCCGTCTGCGCTACCGTTGAAGTATTGCTCCATGGGAAGGCAGTTGGAGACGTGTACCATGTCTCCAAGTGCCCCACGTCCAACCCCATCACTCAATTCCCCACTGCACGAGTGTTTGTGGCAAGCAGGCTGTCTCCTAAGCAACAGTTCCTACTGCATAGACGCTTGTGCCATGTCCAATTGGATGCTGTCGATCGCCTAATTTGCACACAATCCACGCTCGGTCTTGATGCAACGTCCTTTGAGGCACTGCCTAAAACCGAATGCATATAGTGTGCTCAAGGTAAGATGCATCATTTCACGTACCCTCTGTCCGACTCACGAGCCCTTAAACCCCTCGAGTTGATTCACTTTGATATCCTGGAACCCCTCCCTCTGGAGTTTCAGGATAACAGAGGGCGATACATCCCGACGATCACAGAAAATTTCACCTATATGTAGTAGATCTTCAGTCTGCACCTGAAGAGCGATGCTGCACTCCATATGGCTCATTATGGCTGAACGCCAGTCCAGCCATACCCTCCAAAATTTTTGCTCTGATGGGGGTGGTGAGCTTATGGAGGACCTCGATCAGTATTTTGCTTACATGGGGATGTTTCACAACTTCTTTGTCCAAGCCACGCCTCAGCAGAATGACGTGTCTGAGCGCTGGAACCGCACCATGGAGGATGCGCTTTTCTCAATGCGAGTGGAAAACGGCATGTCAGAAGCATTCGCCTTCGAGGGCATGGACTACATGGCATGGGTCTAGAACCGGATCCCTCATGGCCCCCTCCCAAACACACACATCCCGTACCAACTGTGGTACAGGCGTCATGCCGACCTCCGACTCGCGACTGTCTGGAGATCTCTTTCCTGTGTCTGGTCCACACCAGAAGAGCACGGGTCCAAGTTCTCCCCTTGCGGTTGCGTCTGCGCCTTTGTGTGCATGGCCTCACGCTCCAAGGCCTGGCAATTCTGAGGCCCCAGTTGGCGGCACATTGTCGAGTCTTGAGACACATTGTTCTTTCAGCGTCTCTTTTTCTATTATCTGCTCATTGGTAGAACCCCGCAGTCGCATTCCCCTAGGTGTGATGCGGTCCCTCGCGTGGGGGAGAATGGTTTGACCGATGCCGCTATCCCGGTCATCCTGGACACTACTGGTCCATCCCACCCACCTATGTTGTCTACGTTGCCTCACCTTTCTGCGTCTCCTGTGTCGGTAATCCCTCCTACCTTCCCGGTGCCTGCAACACCTACTGATTCCCAAGTGCCACCGCGTCATCCGCACCTACATCATTCCTGTGTTGCTTGTGTCGTCACCCTCCTCCGTCTCCCCAGTCGACGCACCATAACCACCTGACATGTCGCCAGTCTTTTTGTTGCCTGATGAGTGTCCACCTCCTGCCACCTCTGCGTCGCCACCAAAGCCCTACAGACGAGGTGAGGATGGGCGTCTTTGCCCACGTCCAACTCATAGCGTGCGCAATAGAAACCTCGGCACTAGGGTCCTAGGCCGGAACTTGCAGGGGCTCACCGAAGTCCACCCGAGCTGCAATACAAGCCTCGCGCTCCTTCCTTACGAGTGCCAACTGGCAAAGTCCACTGTCATTGTTGGCCCTCCTTCTATGGCCTATGCCTTGGCAGTGGAGCCGCTGTGGTCCCAGACCCTAGTGTGGTGGGAGTGATGCCAAATCCCAGCACTCTACGTCAGGCCCTAGCTGGGCTCGATGCAACACTCTGGCGCGCAGCGTGTGAGGCTGAGCTGGCGGCCATCAATGAACACAGGGTTTACGAGCTTGTAGACTTGCCACGCGGACAGAAGGCTGTTGAGGCCAAGTGGGTCTTATGGAAGAAGCTGAAGCCAGAAAAATCGGTCGACCGCTACAAAGCATGATTAAATGCAATGGGATTCTCTTAGGTGGAAGGGATTGACTTCACTGGCACCTTTGCACCAATTTCCCGCACGACCATGGCCATGGTCCCGCTGTCCCAGGTGGCCCAACACAATTGGGAACTCCAACAAATGGACGTCAATAATACATTTTTACATGGGAAGCTGGATGAAGTCATCTACATGGTCCAGCCACCAGGGTTTGAGGATGGCAGTGGCTGCGTGTGGCGGCTGCGAAAGGCTCTGTACAGCATAAAGTAGTCGCCTTGGTACTGGAACAAGAGATCACCAGCACGCTCTTGCAAGCCGGATCCGCCCAGAGTACGGCGGACCCATCACTTTTCCTCTCACAGATACCTGTCCCCTTTTCGACGATCCTAGTCCACGTCGATGACCTTCTGATCGCTTCGCCCGATCTAAAGGCCGTCGAAGCTGCCAAGAGTGTGCTACCGTTAACATACAAAATAAAAGACCAGGGGAAGCCGTAGTGTTTCTGGGCATGTAGGTTGTATGTGATCATGCTCGTCGGACACTCCTGGTCCATCAAGAATGGTACGCTCTCACTCTGGGGGAGAGTTTTGCCGAGCTCCTAGCAGTTTGCGCACTACGTCGACCCCAATCACCCCTGACGGCCAGAAAACTGTGAAGGTCAATGATCTAGCAGAGCTAGGAGAGCCAGCCGACATGACCCAGTACTTGCAAGTCATTGGCTCGCTCATGTACCTGGCCACGATGACGCATCTGGACATCGCCTTTACTGTCAAATTGCTTACGCAGTTCTCACAGGCACCGCGCAGGCGGGTTCCTGAGGCTGCTGTCCGGTGCGTGTGGTACGTTGTGTCCACCGCCCGCATCGGCCTTCACTACTGAGGGCAGGCCTCCGTGGTCCTTGACGGATACACAGACAGTGACTGGGCATGGAGCCCGGATGGCAAGAGTTGCATGGCTACATCTTCCTCGTTGGAGGAATTGCCGTCTCTTGGCGCAGTGGCATACATGACTGCATCGCTCGCAATACCGCAGAAGCAGAGTACGTAGCTCTAGGCGTTGGTGCGATCAAGAGTTTGTGGTTAGAGCATCTATTGTGTGAGCTACTTTTGTCCATGCCCCTTGTTGTGCTTCAGTGTGACAACAAGAGCGCAGATGCCATCACGGAGAACTCTGGTGTGTTCCATGCATGCACGAAGCACATCAAGGTTGAGTACCACTACATCCAAGATTTGGTGGATCGAGGTGAGATTCAAATCATGTGGGTCGGCACCGACTTGCAGCGGGCTGATTCTTTGACAAAGGCCATCAGCCGTACGAAGTTTCTTGCGGCTCTATGTTCTGTGGGATGGCAGCCTACCTGCATAATGGACTGACCTCTCCTCTTGAGCTGTTTCTGTTTTCGTTCACCATCGCTCTGCTTATGTCATTGCTTGCATCAGTGTGGTTACATCCGTTGACCTGACCTGTTCGTCCTGTGGTCATGGAGGAGTGATAATATGTACATCTCGTGTCCATTGCCTTGCAGACCCTTGATGAGGCAGTGGATACGGAAGGATGGGGGAGCAGACGCGAGTCTGGCAGCTATCAAGAAGCTGTAACCATCCACTGGATTGTAGGAGGTCACAGATCGCATGAAAGCAAGGGAGCAAGTAGGAAGTCAAGAGACGTTGACATCTATGGCGTAAGAGCACGCAATTTGTAGGTGAGAGTCACAAGCAACGACGAACAACGGAATGACATGACACAGCCTAGCGTAGTGATCCACGCCGGGGAGCGAACGAGCGTGCAGCGAGCTCACTTTTGCTTGCCCCCTTTCGGACCTGTGGCTAGAACCACCGCCTGCTAATGGGAATATCTCATCCTGAGTATATCCCAAACTAGTCGACACAACTAGCCTCGGTCGATGACTCGTATGCACCCATGCTGAGTGTGCAAAAACGTGTGTGTGCTTGAGTAGTGAGAACATGTAAGCACGGTGAAGCTTGCTAGTGTCTTGGGTGAAGCAGGTGGCCAGAGAGAGCATATGCCGACACAAGGGTCCAGGATTGAGCCTTGTCTATCCTCTGGTCAGTCACCTGCACAGGTGCGGTGGGTGTGCGGCAAGGCCAGAGGTCACCATGTGGTACTGACACATGAACCAACACTCCCCCATGACCCATAGCCAAACAGCACACAGAATATTACAGACACAACAGTGATGTCACAAGTAGTGACACACAGATGTACATATAGGTATGGCACATAAACTCAGCCCGGAGAACCACGAACGCACAACAGTCCACCAGCGTGAACTGCTGCCTTGAAGACGTTACTGCTCAGTGCCTTCATGAGAAATCCAGCTCGTTGCTGCCTGGTGTCAACCCACATGATCTGGACATCTCCTGCAGCCACACGCTCACACACAAAATGGTGTTCAACATTGATATTCTTTGTTTGAGTGTGATGGATGCCAGTGTGCTCAGCAATCGCTTTCATGCTTTGGGTGGCACAGTGTAGGGTGATGCAGCGAATGGGAACGTGCAACTGTTGTAACAGGCGGCAAAGCCAGCCACTTTCACACGTTCCTACGCCACGAGCAACATACTCAGTCTCATTAGAGATGCGTGCAACACAACCTTTCTTTCCACTTTTCCATGAGATTGTTGTCCTCACAACAAGGAATATGTATCCTGTGCGAGTACAAGCATCCACATCATGCGTCCAATCACTATCAGTGTACCCATCCACAACCACTGATAGTTGTACTCGGCAACAGAGCCCAACACGAGCCATAGAGAGCGCATACCTGACGACACATGAGGCTGCCGCCATGTGGCGTAACTTGGAGCACTGTGAGAACTGGGAAAGAAAGCTCACAAAAAAGGCAACGTCTACTCGGGCGGTGCTAGCCAGGTACATTAGAGACCCAATCACTTCCTCCCACTGGGTCACATCCACTAGCTCCCCCAACTTTGACACGTCCTGTGTCTTCAACAAACGCTGTCCGGCGGGTGTCATTGGTGTTGACGCACTGGGCGCAGACGCAAGGAGGAGGGCGAAGTGCTTCACCATGCTCCTGATGTAAGAAACCTAGTGAACATGAAGAATGCGACAAGCACCGTCATGCTCAATCTCCATGCCTAGAAAGACACAGGCCGGACCCAAGTCCTTCATCTTATATGTGGACTGCAACAAGGACTTCACAGTCGCTACCACCTCCTGGCTTGGAGACACGATCAACAAGTCATTGACATAGAATAGAATGGCAGCAAACAGTGGGGTGACAAAGAATGCAGGGTCGACTGTGCTCCTTGGATACCCGTCTTTCTCCAGGGTTAAGGTAATCTCCTGATTCCAATACCTTCGAGACTGCTTAAGGTCTTAGAGAGCCTTGCGCAGTCTCCAGACTCTTTTAGTGCCGTCTGTGAACCCTGGTGGCTGGACCATGTAAATCTCCTCATCTAATCGTCCGTGCAAGAAGGCCTTGTTGACGTCCATCTATTCGAGTTCCCAGTCATGGTGTGTGACGAGACTGAGGGGAGCTTGAGCAGTGGTGTAGCATCCGATGGGGGTAAATTTCTTGTCAAAGTCAACCCTGGGGACTTGGGAAAAACCCTTGGCAATAAGGCGTGCCTTATATTTGTCGAGCTCACTGTTGGGCTTGTACTTTTGCCAGAACACCCAGCGGGCATCAATGGCCTTGCGACCCGGTGGTAGATCGACCAGCTCGTAGACATCATGATCGTCTAGAGCTCTCAACTCCTCCGCATGACAGCCGCCCACTGCTGTGAGTTGGATGTGGCCCGTGCCTTTTGAAATATGTTGGGATCAGGCAACGGGGGCGACCTGCAGTAGTTGCAAGACACTCTGCGACAATACCAAGCACGGAGGCTTCATGAGCTCGCTCATGCTCCGTCATGAGCAGTGTATACCCAAGAGTAGAGCTGGGATGGAAAACCCCTGTGGCCAAGCCTAAGGCATCCATGCCGGTCGGCAAAGCTAGTGACTACACACGGTGAGACTGTGACAATTGGGAGTGGGACGACGAGACACTGAAAGAGCAAGTGGGAAGAGCGCGGAGATGTCCACCATAGACAAAGGGTGAGATGGGTGCACGACTGTGCGGAGGAGCAGGCGTAGCAATAGCAGGAGCCGACAGACTGGGTATAGTCGAGGTGAGGAGACTAGAGGGCATCGCAGAGGAGTGCGCAGGAGACACGAACTCAGAGGAAGCAGGAGAGGGGGACAGAGCGGAGAGCTTGCCCTTGCAAAAGGTCGTCGGGGAGCCAAACGGACGGAATGCTACCCCAGACTCGAGCAAGGCAGAGATCGGCACGAATTCCATACCAGCGCTCGAAAGGGGTCACAGTGCGAGGGAGGGGACCGTGGAGGACACGATTCCAGGCCCACGTAATATAACACATCGCCTCGAAGGCAAAGAGGGAGGGGAGGCCGGACTCGGACAAGAGAGTGCAAACACCATCCGCTAGAGTCCGATTCCATCATTCTAATACCCCATTTTTCTGGGATGTGTAGGGAGCAGAGGTCTCTAGATACACACCCTTGGACTCGAGGAGCCGGGCAGCGGAACCAAGGAACTCACCCCCGCGGTCACTGTGGAAGCCAGGCAAAAACCGTTGACACGACCGTTCAGCCTGAAGAAGCCAGGACTCAATAATTGGACACAGATCGCTCTTTTGACGAAGGGCGAATATCCAAAGAAAACAAGAGAAGTCATCATTTAGACACAGGACATACCGTCCAGCACCCCCAAGGACCTCATGGAGAAGGGGATCCATGACATCAACGTGGACAAGATCAAGGGGGTGGGCCGACTGTGACCCAGAAGGAGCAAAGGGAGAGCGATGCATCTTGCCCTAGGCACAGTCAAGACAATTAGAAGGACAAGACGAAGGAAAGGAAGATGGGGATAAGTCAAGAGCTGGCTGGAGGTGAAGCATGCTCGTGATAGCATCAGTGTGAACATGGCCAAGGTGGCGATGTAGGAGCTAAACATAGTCAGGGAAAAGAGAGTGAGCAACATGGGCAAGAGAGGAGCCAATAGAGGGGGCAATGGGTGCAAGCAATGGGACACGGTAAAGCTTGTCACACTTGACGCCTTGCACAACAATATCACTAGAGGACCAAAGACAGACAATTCCAACACCTTGAATCGCTGAGAAATCCATGTCCGGATTGTCTAGAGAGGTCACTGACATCAGGTTGAGCTCCAAGGAGGGCACATATAGGACGTCACGCAAGATCAGCACACTACTGGGACCAAACAAAGCGGACACCACCCTCGCCCTCAAGGAGAAGTAACTGGCCGGAGCCGGTGCGCACAAAGCGATCAGGACCGGCAGGACCCAACGAGATGAAGGAGGCACAATCGGACGTCATGTGGTGTGTGGCTCCAGAATCGAGAACCCACAAACCACCAGAGACACAAACATGGAGAAGGACACCACACATGGCGAAAATAGCGACATGAGGGGAGGACAAGTCCCAAACTCCGAGATGGCACAGAATAATGAAGGACTGCCAATGCTCGACCCACCGAACAGATGCAGAAAAAAACCAAAGGACCTGACCAGGGGGGTCCCCACAAAGAACAATGTCAATCTGACAAGAATGATCTCTGGCCAATGCAGTCACCCTCTCACATCCCTGATCGCGAAGCTGGAGACGCTATAGAAGGAACTGCTCCAGCTGGAGACGTTGTAGAAGGAACTGCTCCAGCTGGAACTCACCGTCAACGGACGGCGTAGGTGACGGAGTAGAGGACTGCGAGGGAGGAGGGAGCCATGGAGGAGCAAAGTAGGCGGGGGAGGGTGGGCCAGTGTAGATGGGTGCGCCATATGGCAGTCGCCAGTTCCAGGGGAATGGGACTGGCGGAGGCGCGGAGAGTACAACGGCAGTGGAATAGACCTAGGCGGAGGAGGAACTGGCAGACCGAGACGATGTACTGAAGCTGGAGCTGGCGTTGGCCGTAAAAGAGGTGGCGAGTGGACACGCATAGCACGTGCAAGGCACAAGTCATCAGGCGGTGCAGGGCACTTCCGAGCAGAGTGTTCGGAAGAGCTGCAGTTCCAGCACACCACCTCGCTGGGAACACGAGATGAGCAGATTCAGCGGGTTTCCCCTTGCCTCGGCCCTTGCCTGGGCCATGCTCACGGCCCTGAGAAGCGAGGAAGTGGAAGAGGAGGCTGTGGTGACAGCAGCAAACCCTGCAACGGCGGAGCGATGAAGACGTTTGTTCTAAAGGCTGGTCCACTATGCAGCAAGGCGCTCCACGGTAAATTCCCGGAGGGCGCCAACGCCAGGTGGGGACTTCGGAAGCACAAGCTGGGATGCAAGGCACTACAACTCATCTGGTTTGATATCGTGAAGGAGGTCAAACAGCTCGGGAATCAACCTGTTGACCATTGTCAACACCGCCGACAACTTCCCTGGTATAGCATCACCAAGCTCTCGGAGCAGTTTAAGCCCGCACGCCCAATATGCATCAGCCGATTCGTACACACGCATGAGGAGCATGTTGAATTGCACGGTGAGCACACTTTGGGCAGCCTGACCGGTAACGGTAGTGCGACGACGCAACATGGTGTACGCACCAACGGGGTCAGCCGGATGCTGAGCAACAGGGTCAGCATTGTATGTGCCAACGTCATCAACAAGCGTCTCTGGCGCAGCAGAGATGAGGGCGCAGACAGTGCGAGCGGAATCATCAGCGACAGGTGTGAAAGGTGGGACTACGGGGAAATAGTTGCAATAGGCGTTCTCCCTGAGCTCAGGCGCAAAAGCGAGTTTCCCAAGAGGAGAAGGCTAGTCCAACAGCCAAGATGGGAGGTTGGGAGAAAAAGTCATGCTGACGCGTTGCAGTGGTGGAAGCGGCAGCAGGGGTACTGTTGGCAGGGGCGATGTCAGTGGTGCTAGAATCGGACGGGGTAGAGGAGGCACTAGTATGAGCACCAAAGAGGGAGACAGACGTAGTAGGGAGGAACTTAAGCACAATGGCAGCGACTTCATCCGCAAAGGCGGCACGATTGTCATTTGCGACTTTGAGACGATCTTCCGCCTCACGCTGAGCTTCACGAGCCAGGTTCAGCTGGCGGTGTAAATCAGCAATGACTGACTTGTCGTCACCAGGCACGGTGACGACTGTGGGACTCTGCCAGAAAGATTTCGGCAGAGTTTCCCCCGCCCCAGTGGGCGTGGAAAAATTTGGGAGTGTCTTCGGCACGAAGGAGAGGTACAAAGTGTGATGCGCCGTTCCCTCGGGTTGAGGTGGTTGAGACCGGGCTATGGTGTGACTCCCCCACCATGTTTCAAGCGAGAGCGCGAGTGCAAAAGGCTGTGTACCGACCGTCCCTCGTATTACGGTCCAAGTGTCTGCGTATCTTGTCCTTCGAGGGACGCCAACGTGTCGGGCGGCGTCACCAAGTGGCGATGTCCCCTAAGTGGTGGCAATCGGTGGCCGGGAAGATGCTTGCACACGGAGCTAGGATGTGGCCGGACGGTGTCGGCTTCACCCATGTTGCTGCTGCGACTGACGTAGGGGACAGTCAGGCCGAGGGTGGCTGTGTCAGCTGCAGAGAGGCTGGCGCAATGGCGATGTTAGGTGCTGCTGCGGGGTGCGGCAGCGAAGGCGATTAATTGCACAGATGCTAGTGCGATGCTTGCCAACGTAGTCGTAGGAGAGTCTAGGTCTGCAACTGCCGCTGGGATCAAGTGGCGGCGTCGGCGTGCCGCCCGTGCCTTAAGACTGTAGCATCGCGGTAAGAGCCGGAACGTTGCCCGCGAGCGTTACTACGTTCGCGAGTGGTGCAAGTGCGTGTTAGGAGGGAGCACGGCAGGCGATTGAGGGCTGAGAGGACCAGTGCCTGCTGCTGATGTGTCACACGTGCAGATGTGCGGCGGTGGAGAGCTCAATGGTAACGGCGGCGGATGTAAGACAGCCGGCGGGGCAGGTAGGACCGTTGCTCTCTAGGGTTCCTTGTGATAGAGCTCTGATACCAATAGGATGTCACAGATCGCATGAAAGCAAGGGAGCAAGTAGGAAGTCAAGAGACGTTGACATCCATGGTGTACAAGCACGCAAGTTGCAAGTGAGAGTCACAAGTAACGATGAACAACGGAACGGCGTGACACAGCCTAGCGTAGTGATCCACGCCGGGGAGCGAGCGAGTGTGCAGCGAGCTCACTTTCGCTTGCTCCCTTTCGGACCTGTGGTTCAAACCACCACCTGCTAATGGGAATATCTCATCCCGAGTACATCCCAAACCAGTCGGCAGAAACTAGCCTTGGTCAATGACCCGTCTGCACCCACGCTGAGCGTGCAAGTACAAAAAAGTGTGTGTTCTTGAGTAGTGAGAACATGCAAGCATGGTGAAGCTTGCTAGTCTCTTGGCTCAAGCAGGTGGCCAGCGAGAGCATGTGCCGACACAAGGGCCCAGGATTGAGCGTTGTCTCTCCTCTGGTCACTCAACTGCACAGGTGTGGGGGTGTGCAGCAAGGCCAGAGGTCACCACGTGATACTGACACATAAACCAACATGTTCTAGAGTGCTCATACCTTGTCTGAAAACAATCCAGTCTTAAACTTGTTTGTGTTTGAAATGCAGTGGCTCGGTGACCTAGTTTGGACGTACCTGTGAACCGGAGTTTGTTTAGACAGGCGTAGTGTAGGACTAGACTTAGTTTGTAGACATGTGGGACATGAGAGGGGTATGCCCTTGAAATTTTGAGTGAGCACCAGCGAGCTCCAACTCACTGGCCGACGGGTGGACTCGACTAGCGAGTTCCACCCCGTAGTTCCATCTACTCTCTCACTTTTCTGACTCTTACGTCCTGCACACAGCTCCGTTGTGCCTACTGGTAGTCTCATATTTACCACAAATTCGTTCTACACACAACCATGTGAGGGAAGATGGGCAGAGTGTTATTGTTTGAGAGACCCAGTGGTGTTTGTTTAGGATGTTCTGCACTCATTGCATTTTGCTAGTGGTTGAGACTAGAGCTCTTGGTGGTTGAGCTTTTGACAATCGAAAAGATGTTCCTTATGTCTGGATGCTTATTACGGATGTTTTGGAGAATGCTTTTATCTTTCTTGTGGGCTAGCTACTAGTGTCTCCATATGTTGTGATTTGTGATGTTCCCGTCGACCTGTACAGTTTACTATGACCACTCGGTCGTGTCCATGCCCATGCAGATCCCTGATGCAGACCCAGTTGGCGCTGGTGCATCTCCTGGTGATGGACCACCTACTCGGAGCTAACCAACGACTGCCCTAGAGTCCTGGATGATGTCTGGGACCGTCTATCGTTTTCCTGCAGCCTATAGGATTTTATCGATGGACTGGCGGTGGGTCCGATTTGCACGTTTTGCATTGTGTCCAACGTTTGATGCCCAATGCATGCATGTGACCAGTCATAGTGTCTGGCTCGAGATCCGGCACGTTTCGATTCAGACGGTGTGGCGTTCTGACTTGTCAACACAGAGTTACGGCTAAAACAGTGTTTTTGGGCCGTTTTTAGGACAGACCTTGCACTGCCGCGTGCGACATCCCCCATGTGCCGCGGCAGGTATTTATGCTGTGGACCTGTCATTTTTTCACTCTCTCTGCATTACTAAGCTATTGGAGCTTATGAGACTTTGCGTGTCTCTCTAGCCTGACTCTTGTTGTTTCTTGCACCTGCTTGCTTGCTAGTGCGCCAGCTGATTGGATAGTGTCGCCACGTTAGAAACAGCGAGGTTAGGAAGCTTCCTAGCAGTTTCTCGTGGTATCAGAGCAGCGAGACCTCTCTCGCTGAGCTGCACCATAGAGACGCAGCACCGGCAGCAGCAGTGAACGTCACCACCCCCGCCGTATCCTGGGACTCGTTGTAGCCGTTTGGATTAGCAACGTCACCACAAAATTCCCACTACCACACCGGGTGAGCTGCGACAGGTTCGAGCTCCAGTAGCCTCACCGAGTAGCAGCAGCAGCACCAGGTGGTAGTAGCAGCCGTGTCTGGCTGCCCATCTTTACAAAAAAAATCAGCTGGCAGCAGCTTGCGGCAGCGGCTACGAGCAGTGGCAGCGCACAGCGGCAACTAAAGCCCGCAGCAGCCGCGGGCAGCAACAGCAACTAGCAGCGGTGTCAGAAGCAGCAGTAGCAGCGCAACAGTAGTGGCGACGACCACAACAGCAGCAGCAAGCAGTGTTGTTACGCACTGGTGCACAACTACGTAGGTCCTACGCAGTACTACTGCTCAGCTACGTAGATGCTACACAACATTTCGTACGGCTACGCAAGGCTGTATAGGGCTGTGCAAGGCTGCGAACGGCTGCGCAGGGCTACGCATGCTTGCACAGGGTTGCGCAGGACTGCACAAGGCTGTGCAGGGCAGGGATGACGCGGTCACCCACACCGAGGAGTCCGTGTGACTAAAAAAAAACCGCTGGCGTAAAATACGCCAGCGTAAAAACACTAGTTTTTTTGTTGGAGTAAAAGACGTTGACTTCACTATTGGTTTTTGTTGACGTCAGTAGTTTTGGGTCAAAACGGTTTATTTCTTGACGTTTCAACTCCTCGAGAAATGTTGACGGTTCTACAATCTGACCAGTTTGACACCGTGGCGCATACTGAGCGCTGACATGGCTCCGACCGGTGACAACGGTAAAAGACAACTAGATCCCTCTTCCTCCTCTTCAGGGGTCATGAGCCCACATTCGCAGGCTATTGAGGACCTGCGGAGCCAGATGGATGAGATTCATCATCTCCAGCAGCAGCAGATTGACGCCATTCGTACGCTCACTAAGTATCTTCGTGGTCTGTCCACGATCCCACGGCAGACCTCTCAGGGAGTCAGCGGTATCATACCCGCATAGGAGTCAGCATATGTACCGATAACAGAAGCAGGACCGCCACCTCTTGATCCTTGGAATGAGGACCCTGAAAAGCCGGTTATGGAGGATGGTACTCACGAGAGTGAGATTTTGCGTGCTTCAGGAGCGTCTTTGCCAGCTTCAGATGAGTCCTCGGCCCCCACACCCGTCTTGCTCCTTTTTTCCAGAGATCTGATCATCGCTTGATTCCTACTCCAGTGACTTTCCTCATCTTGGTGTCTTCCCCATTCCTCGTCCTTCTCAGCCAGTGGTTGCTCTCCCTATAGAGCGGCAACCCAAGGACTTTGAGACACCGTCCCCACGATATCTCAGCGAGGACGGCTTTGACCGCTGGGAGATTCTTTTCCATGTCTGGGCTACTTTAGAGGGAGTATGGCCCTACTATCACAGTCCATACCAGGTTACGGATCGCGCACATGTGCTGACACCGGCAAGGGCGATGTGTGGAATCCTTTATGCCATGCTATACGAGACCATCGTGGACTTCCGCACGTTCCTTGGAGAGGCTGGCACAGGCGCGGGTGCTCATCCACGTTGGGGTTCGGACCTGGCATTGTCCCTGCTTGTTGCAGAGACGCACACCACCCGCGCGGCTCACATTATCGCCTTTCACTTCCTTCGTCAGGGACCTGCCGAGCCCACAACTGACTACTGGTGGTGGGTCATGCGCATCTACACACGCCTTGGGACCTCAGGAGGTACACAGTTGTGGACACTCCGCACGCTCGTGCTCGGAGTTCGTCTTGAGCACATGATATTTTCACGAGGTACAGCGACGTTGTGCTTGAGCCCTTCTCCACCTCCCTGTAACTTCTTCCTTGGGCACATCAGCTTTTCCTCCAGGTGACTTCCGCCCGTGAGGCAGCAGTGGCCCATCAGGAGAGTCCCCTTGCTGCAGCAGTCATCGCATCGCCACTGACGCCCTTCTTGTAGTCCGCTCCTTCATCTTCTGGGACATCCTCCTCTTCCCCTTCCACCTCGATTTCCCTGACTCATATGTAGGGTGTGGCAGTAGCGGCACAGGGGAAGAAGGGGCAAAAGAGGCACGGTTCAGGCCAACAGTAGTCACAGCAGTAGCAATCAGCGGGTAGTAGCAGTGGATGTACTGTTCACTACTACAAGTGTGGAGGCGCTCATCGCTACACTAGTGCCAGCAGCCTCTTGAGTGGGCGCGGATCACTCGCGGTCTTCAGGCTGTCCATGCTCTGTGGTCCGCGTCGAGCAGCACAGCCTCTGGTCGCACGGCGACCACGACCGCAGCAGTTCCCGAAGTAATTCCCGCTTCCCCGCCAGGAAGCAGTGGCGACGTGGACCCACGTGACCACACCATTGTCGAGCTTCGTCACCTCCTGGCGCTTTGCTTTCAAGGAGGTGCGAGTGTGTCGTCACAACCAGGTGGTTCACAGACTGTTTTTTCTTTTGTTCTCGTAGCTCGTGATGACTCGTGTGGGGGGGACACAGCTGGCATGTGATGATGATGGGCCTGACAGTACCAACTAGATTCATGAGTCTCACCTTTATGCCCTTCGTCGTACCTCCTCACATGTTGCTCAGCGCCCGCCTGAGGCTGAGTGTTCCATTGCTCGTTGCACCGTGACGCCCTCTGATCATTGCATCTGGTGACACATGGATCATCAATTCTGGTGCCACTCACCACATGACCTGTCGTCATATTGAATTCGTCGTCCTCAGTCCTATTGTGTCTGTTCACTCCATTCGCACAGGCTCTGGTCAGTCGTTGCTGGTCCAGGGTGTTGGGGTTGTGTGCTTTGATGGTTCATCTGGTCCCCTCTATCTTTTTTAGGTCCTTTTCATGCCTGACCTTGAGCTCAGCTTGCCTTTTGTGCGTGCCTGCACACAGATGGGACTCTCTGTGGAGCACAAGGTAAACTCTGCGAATGTGACCATTGTTGATACTCGTACCGTTGTTCTTTGTGCCACCGTCGTAGATGACCTGTATCGTGTCCCTCATATCTCTTCTTCTCTTTGCTCCCCTTTCCCTCTCGCTCATGTGTTTGTCACTGGTGTTCTCTCTGCTGAGCACCAGTGACTGCTGCATCATTGCCTGTGTCATGTGGGCTGTGACAGTGTGTTGAAGCTCATTCGTACACAGTCCGCACTCGGTCTTGACGTGGCCTCTTTCGAGAAACTGGCCAAGACCGGCTGTCTGTTCTACGCTTAGGGTGAGATGCATCACTGCACCTATCGTACTGCTTTTCATATTTGTTCAAAACAATTATTCTCCATTCGCCTACCTCCACCTCCAAAAATACAACGTGCATGGGAGAATCGCTTTGAAAAAGATCTCCACGGAGGTTTCCTACACAAAAGGTTCCGGCCTTCGTGAACTATAAAGTTTTCTATACATAGGAATATAGAGGAGCTCGTCAGTTAACACATCAACCAATCAAAGTGTACTTTGTTTTATGATTCATATCTTTTTGGATTATATAGCCTATCAAATGGATATTTTCCTATGTTTGAAAACACAATTGTAATTGTTGGGAGAATATGAAAAACAAGGAGAAAAAGGGACACATGATGGGAGAATTACTTGTGAAAATAAAGAAGGTCAAAATTGGGAGAATATGGAAATCACATAATTAGGTCCTGAAAATGAGCTAATATGGAAATCACTACGGTACCTTGACACCCGTTCTTGAGCTCTTCGCCCTCGAGTTGGTCCATTGAGACCTTCTCAGTCCTCTCCCTGTCGAGTCTTTGTCCGATCGGGGTGAATACGTGGTGACCCTGCCTGATGACTTCACCCGGATTCGGTGGGTCTACAGCCTGTGCCAAAAGTGCGATGCCGCTCACGCAGTTCGCCTCTGGCTAGTGATGGCTGAGCATTAGTCTCGCCACATGCTCCACACATTTTGTTCCGATCGCGACGGCGAGTATCTTGGCGAGATGGATAGTTTCTTTGCCAAGCATGGAGATTTTCACCAGGTTTCCGCTCCTGCTACTCCCCGACAGAACGGTGTCTATGAGCGCTGGAACCGCACCATGGAGGATGCGGTTCGTGCTATGCAGTTTGCGTGCGGTCTCCCGAAATCCTTCGCATTTGAAGGATTCGCCTACATGACGTGGGTCTGGAACCGCCTCCCGCACGGTCCCCTTCCGGACCACGTTACACCGTACGAGCTCTGGTTTGGCCACCGTGCCGACCTGCGTCTTGCTCGTGTCTGGGGGTCCATGGCTTCTGTGTGGTACACCAAGGACCAACAGGGGTCCAAGGTCTCCCCGTAGGGTCGCTTGTGTGCCTTCGTAGGCATCTCCTCGTGATCGAAGGAATGTTGTTTTGGGGACCCCGCCCGACGTTGCATCGTTGTGTCCCGCGACGCGCTCTTCTCTGAGTCTCTCACCTACCGTGACCTAACTTCTATCACGTCGATGTCTGTCACGCACGTTCCTACCTGTGAGGCTTCTCGATGGATGGGGGAGTCTGGGCCTACGTGCACCTCTCATCCAGCTGAGGTGTCCGTTGGAGCCCCCTCCACTTCTTGGTCTCTGGCTCTTGATGACCCAAGGATCATAGCTGTCGGCGCAGAGACCTCTCCAGCCCAGCCTGTCTCTACCCTTGTTCCCTCGCACCCCACGGGCACCTATGATTTGTACCCATGTCCACTAGCAATCCTCTCTATTTGTGTGATCCTGCATCTGCCCCTGCTGCTACACCCAGCCCTGTGTCTCCCGCCATTTCACTAGCATCTTAGCATCAACATCCTCACATTACATCACCTGCCCCTTTGCCTAAGTCCTCACCATATGTGGTCGCGCCTGTCTCTGAGCATGAGATGAGCTCCTCGAGCCCTGGTTACTCGCGTGAGCCCAGTGGTCGTCTTCGACCACTGGTCTCCGGAGTCCAGCAAGTGTCCGGTCCCGCACCTAGGCGCTCCACTCATAGTATTGCGAGTGGTGATCCTGGCACAAAGACCCTTGGTCTGAGTGTTCGCACAGATCATACAGAGGTACACCCAGCGTGCCCTCTAGGGCACGATCTGGTCACTCGCAAGTTTCGCATCGCTTGTGATGCAACAACTGACCTAGTGGTCATCCGGCCAAGCTGTGAGGCGTGTGCACTCGCCACTCAGAGCCCCCCCTCAATGGCGCCTGATTCGGGCACACTAAGGGAGGCTCTCGCATCAGGGGATGCCGACGCCTGGCGTGTTGCCTGCGAGGATGAGCTTCGTGCCAGCTGAGAGCGAGGATTTTACGAGGTAGTCGACCTTCCACCTAGAAGGAAGGTTATTCAGGCCAAGTGCGTCTTTCGCAAGAAAGTGAAGCCGGATGGCTCACTGGAACGCCACAAGGCTCGGTTGGTCGTCAAGGGGTATTCCCAGATCAAGGGCATCGATTACATTGACACCTTTGCCCCTATCGGCCGCATGACCTCAGCTCACACTCTTTTCGGTGCGGTGGCTCAGCATGACTAGGAACTGCACTAGATGGATGTGAATAATGCGTTCCTCCATGGCTCTCTGGATTAGGAGATTTACGTGGCTCAGCCACCAGGCTTTGAGGACGGTGACAAGGTCTGGCACTTGCACAAGTCCTTGTACAGATTCAAGCAGTCTCCTCGGTGCTGGAACCAGGAGATTATAAGCACTCTGACTAATGCTGGATATGTACAGAACGAGGCAGATCCCACTTGATCTCTCTTTATCCGACGGTTGCCTGCGCGGTTCACCGCCATCTTGGTCTATGTGGACGACCTTTTCATCACGTCTCCCTCCATGGAGGCTGTGAAGGAGGCCAAGGCGGTCCTCCAGACCGGCTACACGATGAAGGATCTTGATCCTTCAGTGGTGTTTCTTAGCACGGAGATCGTGCGAGACCGCAGACATTGGACACTTCTGTTGCATCAGGCCAAATACGCACGGGTTGTGGGGGAGCGTTTCGGTGACCTCCTTGGCGCAGTACCCACGGCCTCTACACCCCTCACACCTGACGGAGATGATGTCCTAAAGGTGGACGATCCCACACAGCTCGGGGAGACAGTGGGTGTGACCTTGTACCTCCATGTCATCAGATCCCTGATGTACCTGGCCACTACCACACACCCCGACATCGCTTTCGCCGTTAACCTCCTTGCACATTTTTTACAGGCTCCACGTGCTAGAGCCCTTCATGCGGCTGTGTGAGTGGTGCGGTACGTGATCTCCACACCGTATCTCGGGCTCTGCTTTCGCCGGGATTGTTTTGTGGTTCTTGACGGCTACACCGACAGCAACTGGGCCTGGAGTCCAGATGGACGCAGTCACACCGGCCACGTGCTCCTGCTAGGTGGTATCGCTGTGTCCTGGCGCAGCGGGAAGCAGGACTGCATTACACGTAGCTCGTCGGAGGCAGAGTATGTTGCTCTGGGTGCAGGGGCTGCTGAGGCAGTGTGGCTGTAGCGTCTGCTCCTTGAGTTAGGTCAGTCAGCGCCTGCCATTGTGCTTCGCTGCAACAACCAGAGTGTTCTTGCCATTGTGGAGAACTCTAGTGTTTTTCATGCTTGCACGATGCACATTGCGATTGAGCATCATTTCGTGCGTGACTTGGTGGACCGACATGTGATCTCCGTCATCTGGCTCGGCACTGACATGCAGCGTGCTGATTTCTTGACGAAGGCACTTGCTCGCGGGAAGTTTGTGGTGTCCATTCGTTCTCTTGGGCTTCGCCCCTTGCCTGAGAGTGGTGGAGTGCGAGGTGTGTCTATGTCTGTATCACGACTGTTTCTGCACTCGTTGTTGCATTCGTTTAAATGTTGCATGCGTATGGACATGCGAACCATGGGATCATGGGGGAGTGTTGTGATTTGTGACCTTCCTATCTACCTGTAGAGTTTACTGTGACCACTCGGCCGTGGTCATGCCCGTGCAGATCCATGATGCGGATCCAGGTGGCGTCGGTGCGTCGTCTGGTGATGGACCACCAACTCGGAGCTGACCGACGATCGGTGGACTGGCCGTGGACCTAATTTGCATGTTTTGTGTTGTGTGTCCACCGTTTGATGCCCGATGCATGCATGTGATCAGTCATAGCGTCCGGCTTGAGATCCTGCACGTTTAGGTTCAGACGCCGTAGCGTTCTGACTTGTCTGCGTAGAGTAACGGCCAAAACAATGTTTTCGAGCCGTTTTTAGGACAGACCTTGCACTGCCGCATGCGACACCCGCGGTGGGCCGCGACAGGTATCTACGTTGTGGACCTATCATTTAGTTGCTAGGAAGTTGCTTGGTTAGACCGCGTGTGGTGGGACGGGTGAGAGCAACAACGCACGATGCACGGTACATGCCATGGATGCAGTAACTTGCTTAGAGTTTTGCACCCAACCAAGACAAGAGGGACAAGGGAGCGAGAGCGAGAATAACCGGTGAGCACTTGCTCACCACGAGCGTCGAGCTCGAGGGGGCAAGTGCCGCCACCCGGGGGTCGAGCCCGACCTCTCGGAATAACCGAGGGCGGCTACTCACCAACACACGGTCAAGACCGGCATGGTGGCCCCCTAAGGATCAGCACCCGGGAAATATGCAGCTCCCCCATCACAAGTAGGGCAAGATAAAATGATGCAGGGCACGGCAATGAGAATGTACGGCCCTAGCATCTACCGCATCACACAGAGAGTCATAGAGAATCATGTAGAGTCATGCAATGGTAGCATTGGTGCTAGACAGCGCCCCTGGGTCCAGCAACAGCTTGAGGGCGTTGGCGGCTCCAGTCAGGATGACCGTGTCAGCCATCTCCCCAGGCAGTACCATGGTCATTCAATCTGTACATGAGTGTGTGGAGAATGTGGGAGGCAAGAGGGCATAGAGTTATGAGTGGCCAACAAACTTCAACACTCCCCCATGACCCGCAGACAAGCAACCCACACACATACAGAGAGCAGTCACGAACGATGAGCACAGAGAGGGAATACGAGCAATCAACCTGGTTCATGCGGACTGATGAGACCCACAGAGTGAACAACACTTTTGAAGAAATTGTGACTGAGGGCCTTGGTGAGAAAGTCAGCTCTCTGAGACCGTGTATCCACCCAAGCGACCTGGACAATGCCAGCAGCAATGCACTCACGAACAAAATGATGCTCCACATTGATGTGTTTGGTGCGTGAATGATGCATGCCACTGTTTTCTGCAATGGCCTTCGTGCTTTGGTCATCACAGCGCAGAGTGATGCAGCGGATGGGCACACGTAGCTGTTGTAACAGGCGACACAGCCAGACAGCTTCACAAGTGCCTGCGCCCAGTGCGACATACTCAGCCTCAGCAGTGCTGCGTGCCACACACCCTTGCTTGCCACTTTTCCAGGAAACTGCAGTGCCACCGACCAAGAAGATGTATCCCGTGCGGCTGCGAGCATCAGAATCATGCGCCCAATCACTGTCNGAGAGACTGCCCGGCAGGCGTCATGGGAGTGGACGCCGTGGGAATGGAGGTAAGGAGTGGCGCAAAGCGCTCCCCCAGGCTACGCACATATGCAGCCTGATGCACATGCAAGACCCGTCGTGCACGATCACGCTCCAACTCCATCCCTAGAAAGACACGGGCTGGACCAAGATCTTTCATCTTGTATGCCGCTTGCAGAAGGGATTTGGCGGCAGTCACAGACGTGGCATCGGGAGAGGCAATGAGGAGGTCATCCACGTACACAAGAATGGCAACAAGTGGTTTGGTGGGGGGCCCGAGAAAAAGGGCTGGATCCACTGCACTCCGTTTGTACCCTCCCTTTTCAAGGGTGGCTGTAATCTCTTGATTCCAACACCGTGGAGACTGCTTGAGACCATAGAGGGCCTTGCGTAAACGCCAAACCCGGTTTGTGCCATCAGAGAAGCCTGGTGGTTGAACCATGTAGATCTCTTCGTCGAGCTTGCCATGAAGGAAGGCGTTGTTGACATCCATCTGCTCAAGTTCCCAGTCATGCTGTGTGACTAGGCTGAGTAGAGCTCTAGCTGTGGTGTAGCGGCCGACTGGGGCAAAGGTCTCATCAAAGTCCACTCCTGGGATTTGAGATAACCCCTTGGCCGTGAGACGAGCCTTGTATCGCTCAACTGTGTTGTCTGGATTCAGTTTGCGACGGTACACCCATTTGGCAGCAACTGCCTTGCGACCGGGTGGGAGATCAACAAGCTCATACACGCCATGATCAGACAGTGCATCAAGCTCGGCCTTCATGGCCTGCTCCCACAGCAGGGAGTCAATGGCACCACGGGCTGCCTGAACAGTCTGCGGTTCGGGAGAGAGAGGTGAGAAGCCGGCAGCCGCAAAACATGAGGCTACATACCTGGCAACGGATGAGGTCACCGCGGAGTGGAACTCTTGTTCGACAAGAGAGTAGCCAAGTGCGGTGCTGGGATGGACAACAGAAGAGGCTGCAGACAGACCAGAGGCAGTGAGACCAAGGGCACGGAGGCCAGGGTCACCAGAGACGACCGGGTGAGACTGAGAGGGAAGAGCCCGAAGGCGACCACTGCGAGTGTAG
This sequence comes from Penium margaritaceum, assembly GCA_023375785.1. Classification (NCBI taxonomy): domain Eukaryota; kingdom Viridiplantae; phylum Streptophyta; class Zygnematophyceae; order Desmidiales; family Peniaceae; genus Penium; species Penium margaritaceum. The sequence continues at coordinate 90,775 of SZWC01001604.1, read as the reverse complement.
GGTGAGACTGGGGGAATGGACGGGGGGCGCTCAGAGGAGGAGGGCGCAGCAGAGCAAGGCGAGCCAGAGGGAGAGGACGAGACAAGAGGGAGCTCCGAGGCAACAGGGGGCTCCGAGGCAACAAGAGGCTCAGAGACGGCACTAAGAGTGGGAGAGGAGGAGGAGCCGGCAGGGGAGCCGATAGGGGCGCTGGAGGTGCTGGGCGAGTCCAAGGGACCCGAGACGGGTGAGGAAGCCAGGGAGGGGGACGTAGACAATGGAGAGCCGAGATGAGCAGAAGGTGAGACAGGGGGAACCGAGGGACGTACCGAGGGAGGAAGAGTTGGCCCGGAGGGCAGAGAGCCACCCCCACCCCGAAGAGGCGGAGCGAGGGACCCACCGAAGCGGGGAGCGTCACCTTCAAACAGATGCTCAAAGAACAGGGCATCACGAGATTCAACAACACGACAGCGGGAAGGATCCCAAAAGCGCCATGCTTTGGAGAAGGGAGAGACGCCCAGAAAGATGCAAAGTCGACCACGCGGGGACAGTTTACCATCGCGTTGGTCGGAGGGTACCCAAACGGAGGCAAGGCAGCCCCAAACGCGGGCAAGCCGAAGGTCAACACGGCGGCCAGTCCATCGCTCGAAGGGGGTGACAGTGCGAGGAAGAGGTCCATGTGGGATGCAATTCCAGACCCACGTCATGTAGGACATGGCTTCAAAGGCAAAGAGAGGAGACTGTCCGGAGGCAGAGAGCAGAGAACGAACACCGTCAGCAAGGGTGCGGTTCCAGCGCTCAGACACCCCATTTTGTTGGGGAGTGTAGTGAATTGTGGACTCAAGCCGGACCATGCGAGACTCAAGGAAGCGGGATGTGGGACCATAGAATTCACCACCACGGTCACTGCGGAATACACGCAGGGAGCGCTGACATGCCCGTTCGGCCTGAGGGAGCCAGGACTCAATGATGTCAGCGACATCACTTTTGTGTCACAGAGCAAAGACCCAGCGGTAACGAGAGAAGTCGTCAGTAAGACACAGGACGTACCGACCAATGCCACCCAGGAAATCCTGGGGTAAGGGGCCCATGACATCGGCATGCACTAGGTCAAGAGGATGCGAGGTGGTGGACTCAGAGGTGGAGAAGGGAGAGCGGTGCATTTTGCCCGTGGCGCAGTCAAGACAGGTGGACGTGCACGGAGGGGGAAACGTGGCAGGGTCAAGGCCATGAGCAGGCTGGAGGCGAAGAAGGCGCTGGATCGCGGCAGTGTGAATGTGACAGAGGTGACGATGCAGGAGATCAGCATGGTCGGGAGACAGAGAGGGGGCAACATGTACAAAGGCAGAGGCAGCGGAAGGTGAGGGCAGCGTGAGAGGGACACGGAACAAGCGATCACAGCAAATGCCACGTAGCACAACACGGCCAGAGGACCGGAGGGAGATGGATGCAAGACCGCGGCTGGACGAGAAGTCCATGCCCTGGTCGTCAAGGGTGGTCACTGAGAGAAGACTGACCTCGAGGTCAGGAACGTACAAGACGTCGGGGAGGTACACAGTGCCCCCGGGACCAACGAAACGGACGACACCAACACCTTGGACAGGAAGAAGCTGGCCTGATCCAGTTCGGACAGAGCGGACAGACTGAGCGGGTCCGAGGGATACGAAGGAGGAACGACAGGATGTCATGTGATGGGTGGCCCCTGAATCAATGATCCAGAGGCCAGACGATGCACGAGTGGAGGGCAACACCAGACAGACAACAACAGTGCCACGAAGGGAGGAAGATGTATGACCGAGGCGTGAGGGGTACGTGTGAGATTGCCACTCTTCAATCCAAGCACGATCATCAGGCATTTCCCCTTGCACACCACCAGAGGGAGAGCCACGGAGGGTAACATCAGACGCACAAGACAAAGCAAGGGGTTGGCCACCCACACTCTCACCTCCCTGAGTGCAAAGATGAAGCAGCTCGGCCAGGCGGCGCTCAAGGGTGCGCTCCTCATCGCGGCGATCAGAGGAGCGCTCAGAGGAGCGATCGGAGGAGCGGTCAGAGTAGTGGCCGTCATCACGAGTCCAGTGAGGGACAGAGTAGTGGGAGGACGGGGGCCCGCAGTAGGGCCCAGATGGTGGTGGTACCCAGCCCAAGGGACTGGATGCGGCCGGTGTCTGTTGAAGAGGAGCAAGTGTGGTAGTGAGGGCTGAGGCAGATGGGGATGAGGAAGAGGATGAGACAGTCACTGCGGCAGCAGCGGAGGAGGATGTGACGCCGGTGCGCGCCGAGTGGGCACGCATGGAGGATGCAAGGCGCACATCGTCACGTGGGGCATGACACTTGGGCGCAGAGTGCCCAGTAGCACCACAGTTCCAACAAGTGACATCGGCAGCAGGTGAGGTAGAGTGCTTGCCCTCCCGTCCACCCCCACGCCGTCGGCCTCCACGACCGCCGCCGCGGCCGGAGCCAGAGCTACCACCCTCGTTGCGAGAGGCACCCTGAGTGGAGTGCACAGCAGCCTGAGAGGAGGAGGCAGCAGAAGAGGCTGCAGTGGAGGAAGGGGGTGAGGATGTAGTGACTGCTGCAATGGCGGCGCGATGCATGCGTTTGTTTTGGAGGGAGTTCCACCAGTCAGTGAGACGTGCAGCAGTGAAGTCAAACAATGGGCCAATGCCCGGTGGGGCATCGGCAGGGACAGGCGAAGAGGCAAGACGCTCTAGCTCAAGCTGAGAGACATGAAGGTAGAGATTAGACAGTTCAGGAATGAGGCCAGCAACAATAGAAAGGCAGGCAGAGAGTGGACCTGGGGCAGCTTTCCCAAGGTCCCTCAGCAGGCGCAAACTGCGCGCCCAATACTCATCTGCAGTCTCATCCGCCCGCATCTGCAGTGTGTTGAACTGCACGGTGAGAGCACTCTGAGCAACGTGTCCAGTGATGGTCTTCCGACGACGAATGAGTGCATAAGCTCCCACCGGATCAGCAGTGGTGCCTCTGATGGGATCGGCATTGTACGTACGAATGTCATCCAGGAGGTTCTCGGGACCGGCGTTGATGAGTGCCCGTACAGCACGGGCCGCCTCCGCTGGCTGGGGGACAAAAGGCGGCTTCGCAGGCGAGTAGTACTCCCACAGCAGTTCCCCCTGAGCCCACGCGCTGAAGCGTGTCTCCCAAGAGGTGAAGGTGAGCTTTGAGGTGAAGTGAGGGGGCGGCGTTTCAAAATCCTTTTGGCGTGCTGGTGGGGCAGCACCAGCAGAGACTGCTACAGTGGAGGGAGAGGAAGAGGAGGAGTTGGCTGCCCCACCCCCTGGTGGGGCTGATGAACTTGTAGACCCTGACTTGTCAACAGGAATGGATGCAGCAAAGACTGGGATAGAGCGGAGACGCTCGAACACTAGGGTAGCTACTGAGGCGGCTAGTTCCTGCTCTGCATCGCGTTCACGATCAAGTTCATCTTGCGCCTTTCGGCGCTCAGCTTGGGCCTCACTAAGGGCGGCCTGGAGGGCCCCTAGCTTGTCTTCCTGTCCTGGCATGGTGGGAGAGCTAGGGCGTCAGGAAGAGGGAGAGAAATTTGACAAGAGAGGAGAGGAGGTGAGATGAGAGAGAAGTCAGGGTGAGAGGGAATCTCACCAGTCTGGTGACGTGGTAGTAGAGCGAAGAGGGGAGCCACCACGGCTGTTGAGGAGAAAAGCACTGCCACCCACCCTGCGACCGCCACGGTAAGGCACAGGAGGCCAGTGACCGTAGCTCCCGCCACTGCTGCAGACGCTGAAGCAACGAGAACCCCTGTGGTGACGTGTGGAGTGAGCTCCCGTGGAGCACCTGTGGGAGTCAGAATGGCAGATGCGGTAGAGGCGCGGATGGAGCCAACAGCGGCTGCAGTAGCGTCAGCTGCAGATGAGGCTGCACTTGCGACAGAAGCTGCCGCTGCACTGACCTGAGTGGTAATGTTTGTTGCTGCTGCAAGCAGTGTGAGAGAGGCTGCAGCGTGGGCGTATGCGTCTGCTGCACGCCCGACGACCGTTTGAGAGGCTGCAGCGTGGGCGTATGCGTCTCCTGCAAGCACGGGCAGTGGCAGCGAAGGTTGCAGCCGCTCCTGCTACTGCGTCAAGCACGGCTCCAGCCAAGCCGATGGAATCTGTATGCACGGGAAGTACAGGGATGACGCCAGGGACCCCTGGGGTTGGTGATGTCTCAGCAGAGGTAGCGGTGGCGGGAGATGGACCGGCAGTGGTGTTGGCAGTAGACGCGGATGTGAAAGGTGGGGTGCCGGCTGTGGGTTGCATTGTTCGACGGCGAGGAGGGGACGGCGGCAGATCGTCCGCTGTGTAAACCTGTCGGTTGATTTCCTCCTCGCGCTCAGCAGCTTCCCTCTCAAAATCACCTCGCCAGTAGTCTGAGTCGAGCATGCGAAACCAGAGGGGTGTGTCATAGTCTGGTGGTGACGGGGGGTCGTAGTCCCTTGGGTCCTCCCACCCGTCGTCAGCGTGACGTGCAGTAGTCCGAGGAGAGTCAAGCTCCTCGTCGGGGGGTCCGTCGAGCGGCGGTGAATCCAGGATGGCGACTGTGGAGATGAAAGGGATGTGCAGAGGCACGGTGGTGTGCTGAGATGTACGGTGATGCACAGAGAGCCGTGAGGGTGCGCGGGGTTGCCTGCAGAGCTTGGAGATGCGGAAGTGTCGTCTCGGAAAGCCGAGTGCAGTTGCGGACAACAACGGGGAGACAAGAGATGGCTGAAAGAGCAGCCCAGAGAACAACTGAGGGTGGGTAGCACCGAAGAGCAGTTGAGGGGCGACGGAGAGTCGCAAAGAGCCCGAGAGCGGTGAGAGGGGCACCCGAGGGTGATGGGGAACCCGAGGGCCACCGCGTGCAGCCGAGAGGGACTGCTGAGAACGGAGAGCGGCTGAGAGCAGCTGCAAGAGAGGTCAGGGACCGGGAGCTGGCAAGCAGCTCAGGGCAGCGGAGGCCGCGAAGAACGGGCTGGCGGGCGGTACAGCACCCGATGATCTCGAAGAGTCGAGAGCAGCCAAGAGGGGCAGCGAGAACGGCTGCAATGGGCTGCCAATGAGTGAGGGTAGCATCGTCTAACTGTGCTGTTGCTCCAGGCCGAAGAGACGGCCGGCTGCGAAGAACGTCCGCTACGGAAATGAACGGGCCATGAGAGGCGTGGGCCGCGGGAGATCAAGGACCAGGATCGACGAGCGGTGTGGTAGGATCCTCACTGCTCTGATACCAGTAATTGCTAGGAAGTTGCTTGGTTAGACCGCGTGTGGTGGGACGGGTGAGAGCAACAACGCACGATGCACGGTACACGCCATGGATGCAGTAACTTGCTTAGAGTTTTGCACCCAACCAAGACAAGAGGGACAAGGGAGCGAGAGCGAGAAGTACCGGTGAGCACTTGCTCACCACGAGCGTCGAGCTCGAGTGGGCAAGTGCCGCCACCCGGGGGTCGAGCCCGACCTCTCGGAATAACCGAGGGCGGCTACTCACCAAC
>SZWC01001604.1:57031-74551 GCA_023375785.1 Penium margaritaceum | reverse complement strand
GCAAAAAAAAACCAGCCGGTCAAAGGCCTTGCTTGATTGGAGTGCAGGTTCGACGAGCGTCACTACTCACTGCACTAGCAGATCCATCCAGGGGCGGTGCCATCCTGGTTCTGTCAGCATTCCGCGGACAGGCCATGGACCGGTGCAACCGCGCGGGCACAATCTCCCACATCCTCCTCGACCAATCCCCCAAACCACTCCTTTTCGTCTGTGGCCAGCCGTTGTGCCCGCATGCCCTACAGCTTCTCCGCCAACCAACTTCCTGGCCGCGCCGGCCCCACGTTCTCTGCCAGAGGCCCCCCCAAGTCACCAAGCCCTCACCTGTCACACCCCCCACACCCGCCACCATGCTCACTCACTCCGGACAGAAACTCGTCGGGGGGCTGGCTGGACCCCATGTCGAGCTTCTTGATGGCCGCCGGCCGTCCGTTGAGGTCCTCCACGTAGTACACGCGGCCGAACGAGCCCTCGCCGATGAGGAGCTTCTGGTCAAAGTTGTTGGTAAGGTGCTTGAACTCCATGATGCCCAGACGGGGAACCAATATCTCCCCCACGTCAACCGTCCCCCCACCTCCCTCTGCATTTCTTGGCGCCAAGGCTCTTCCAGCACCGGCACCTGTTGCCCAACCACACGCCACGTGCACATGGACACGCATTGAGTGGGTGTGCGTGGACGGCTCGGATCCACATGAGTCTGAACACGATCACGAGCGTGCGCATGCACCAACAGGGTTTGCCGAGATCGCACGCGCACACACAGTCGTGTCAGCAACAGAGATGCGCAGGCAGTGCCCTTACGGCCGCAGACACAAGGACATCGATCCTGCGCCTGAGCATGTGTGGGAGCGCGCACATGTGGATAAGGCAAATGCGCCATGCCATCCCGTCTTGCTCTCTCCCACACTCTGCGGAACACCATGCACTTGACATGCAAGCAACTCCACCACACGCATGCGCGTACGAGCGCATGGCACGCACGGCATGCATGTCATGCATGGAACTCATGGCACGCACATGGAAATGTGTCGCAGGCATGGTACGCATGCACACGCATGCGCATGCACCTACTAGCCCATGGCACGCCCGCATTAACCACAGGACTGTGACTCCGCACCCACCTGCCGGGATGTCGTACTCGTCGTCTGCAGGAGGCGTGGAGGCACAACAGCCCATGACGCCACACCAGAGACTTGCACCAAACAGCAGATGATGGAGTGTGGCTGAACCTGTCGCTTGGGATGTGAACACTCTGCTTCCTGGCCTTCCCTTGGCTGGGTTAACTTATTGCCGCACTATCCCTGTCGTAGTTTGACGCTAGACAAGAGGACACCTGCTCACAGTGCATTGAGCAGGAAGAGCAGGTCAGACGGCAAGCGTGGGAGAGGGAACAAGAGGATGAGCATTGGAGGGAGGGTGAGAGAAAAAGTTGGTGAAGGGAAGGAGCAAGAGTGGCGAAGAGCAGAGAAAGAGAGCAAGATCTGTAGCGGGCAATAGAGGGAGGTGGAGGAGAGAGGGCTGGGGTAAGAGGAAGAAAGGAGTGAGGAAGAAGAAGTGAGGCATGTGAGTACGCAAAGCAACAAGAAAGCTAGAAATGCAGGAAATGGCGGGAGGAGAAGGTGACCAATAAAATGGAGCGATAGAGAGCAGTAGATGGTAAGGGGGATGGTTGATGTTAGTGGGAGGGAGAGAGGAAGGGAGGATTGGAGGAGGGGAAGGAGGGGAAGGAGGGGAAGGAGGGGAAGCAGGAGGGCGCATGTGATAGGGTGAAGCAGGGCGACGCAGAGGGACGGAGGGAGGGAGGGAGGGAGGGAGGGAGGGAGGGGGGGGGGAGGGAGGGCGGGAGGGTGCTAGGGAGGGAGGGAGGGAGGTCCTCAGGGAGCGAGGGAAGAAGGGACTTAACAAGGAGGGAGCAAGGAGGGAGGGAGGGAGGAAGGGAATGAAGAAGAAGGAGGAGGAGGACGCTGGGAGGTTGGGTGTTTACGAAGAGAGGGAGGCAGAAAGGGAGGGAGGGGTGAGGAATGGATGAAGGGGGAAATGTGGGAAGGAAGGGAGGAAGGAAGGGAGGAAGGAAGGGAGGAAGGAAGGGAAGCAGGGGCGTGGGACAGAGGGAGGGATGTCGTTTGCACAGAGGGCGGGTAGAGCAAAGCGAGCGAGCGAGCGAGCAAGGGAGGGAGGGGGGAGGGGGGAGGGGGGGGAAGAGGGGGGGGAGAGGCAGATTGTGAGGATGACAGAAGGAAGTAGGCCTTTCGTTCCGCTGTCATCCCCACTCGCTCAGTCCGTCCCTTCTCAGGAGCCATGGAGGGAAGAGGGGGGAGGAGAGAGGGATGATGAACAAAGAACAGACGGACGAAACAAATGGAGGGAGTGAGGGAGGAGGGAGATGCGAGGGGGGTTGTGAGAAGGCTCGCCGAATCACATCCTTCCCGGACGTGGGAAGGATTAGAGGGAGCACGAAAGGAGGTGAAGGATGGGAAGGATGAGAGGGAGGGAGGCATGAGGGAGATAGAAAGGGGCGTGCAGAAGTGACGGTGGAGGAGGAGAGGCAAGGAGAGAGTAGGAGCAAAGCAGGAGGAGGAGTGGCAGGCGACACTTCCCATGGCTGTTGAACAACAGTCTCTCACTCACTCTCTCTCTCTCTCTCTCTCTCTCTCTCGCTTCAGATGCCAAGGCAAGCGCTCTGCACTCTAGACACGTTCTGCTCACAATGGCCTGTGCAGCACCTTGCCCGCTTCTACCGAACTTCGGCCGCTGTTCTGTCGACCACGGCAGACCATCCATCAGAGACTCTGGCACGCTTCATTTCTGCGGCATCCCATTCCTCCGCCAACGGCCATCGGTAGGGCAGCGTGCGCTTCAGCTGAAAGCAGCTGCTGCTTGGTCTGTATCTCAGATCACACCACCTCTCGTCTATCCTCCCTTCCTTCCTGACCTCCCTACTTTCTTGCTTGCTTGATTGCTCGTTTCCTCGCCTGCTTGCGTCCTTCCTTGCCTGCTTGGTCACTTCATTCCACCTCTCTCGGTTGCTTGCTGGCAATGCTCCTTCGCACCTTGCTCGCACGCTTGTTCCCGCGTTTCTCCCCTTGCTTCCTTCCTGTGATTCGTCGAGCCTTCTCGCTGGAGACAGGGAGGAGAAGGCACTGACTTGCTTGAAAAAGCAGTTCTACGTCGTATAGGCGGCGGCTCAAGTTCTGCGCGGATCGTACGCAGAGACGAGTCGCTGGATCCGAACACGGTGGTAAGGATGCGTTTGGAGACGCTCAGGTACAGTCGCCTGGGATTCTGAGCAGGTCCAGACACAACGCTATCCGCGGCCTATTCGGACACTTCGACCTCGCGTCGGCGCGGATAGATTGGACAGATAGATAAATAGATAGATAGATTATTCTGTTTATCGTCGCCACCCCTCCACGGGGAATGGACGGTGGCACAGGGCCACATGTGACAGTCTACTCGGACTACAACGCGACTGGAGACAAGTCGACAACTCAGCAGGACACGGGTCCTCTACTCGAGCGTCTCCAACCGGCAAGCCGTGCCCTTTCGAGAAGGCTGCCGAAGAGCCACACCGGAAAAGCTGCCGGGACGACAATGGTAGGGTTCCGGTCAAAAAACAGTTCGCAACCTCGACATTCACGCGCCAAATCTACCGGTTCAATAAAAGGCGCCTCCAACAAAGCTGGCTGCAACTTCAGGAGAAGACCTTTGAAGTTGGTTTCTCCCGTGTTCCCCCCTCGGAAGTCGGAAATAAGAATCTAGGAAATCGAGTGGGAAGTAGGCCGGTGTCACACGACCACGCAGCAACTCCTAGCCGCGTTCCGAGTTCCCTCTCTTAAAAAAATAACGAGTCCAAGGTCGTCGTTGGGCATCTGCGGTCACACCGGAGCCCGTAGCAACTCGCCTCATGGGGTAGGGACTGACAGAAACCTCCAGAAATTTTCTTGCGCAAGACTAGCAGCGCTGAACCATGTTGTGGTGTAGCACCACTAGATAAACGCACCAACTTTTGGCATCATCGACAAGTTTCTGGAAAGTTGCTACACCCCTCGAGGTGTAGCAAATCCTCACAACTCTCCACGCTCACGGAGTTAATGGACAAAACGTTGTCGACCGAACCGTCGGTGCCTCAATTGGCTTGTCTTTACTTGGAAAGTGACATCATCAAAGCTAGCAACGTCATCGCATGCACAAAGTCACTCCACTTTGACGAGAATTCAAAGAACAACTTTCAAAATATGCATGCTAGTTGCAAGTGGATGATGTCACACAAATGTTGAATGAACTTGGATGTGAAAAAGTGTGCGCCATTAAGTAAATCAAGCACTTTTGACGTGAGTTGCGACAAACTAGTTGATCGGCCCTACGAACTCAGCTCACCATGACTTCTCGCAGTGAGTCCAGCTCATTTGGTATGACACTTGCCGTAATTTCGGGTACAGACGCGGTAGGGGTCATATATGATGCGTGCTTTAGCATCACGTTCGACATCCGAACTTGTCATGCCTGCTCAAACTGGCCAGAAGTCCGGCTGACTTCCGAAGCCAACAACGAACTCCATACAAAAATGACATCCGAAAATGACTTTCCGACTTTTTGAGACTAGCCGCCCTCGAATTCCTTTGGTGGAAGTGACTTTCAAGTTTCATTGGTCTCCAAACTTTTTTTAATTTAATCGAATGCTGAGATGAGCTCAATCCATAGTGGTAGGGATGGGAGTTTGAATTCATATGTTCAAATTGAGTGCCAAAACCGCGCATGAACGCTTCGATCTCCGATCCAACCGTCATCCAAGCTGCCTCCTTCACCTAAGGTACTTTTTTGCCTGGCTCAACTGACACTTATCACGACTACTCGTCACCATATGTCCCATGCCCTTAGTTCCCTCGCTCATCCGCCATGGAATACCCTGTTGGCTCATTTCATTGGCACAAGGAGTCCCAATCCATTAACAAGCCAATGCCTTTAAAAACTCTGCCGTACCTCTCCTCCAGTGACATCCAGCAATTCGACGACCACTACTGGACGTAGGATGAGAGTCATCGTGGTGCACGGTGGATGGTCTGTGAGGCCGACACCATGACATATAAGGAAAGCCACCTCATCCATGGCGAGGACGTCCTGAAAGGACCTACGAGACAATGACACTGACCAGAACGCAAGGTTGTGCATTGGTGGTGAACTTCCACCTCCTTAAGCACACTGTCATGCCATACGTTTATCTCGTCCCTCACACCCCCTCAGTGCAGGTTGCTTACCTTTGGCCAAACAAATGGAGGTTCTTGTGCCTTTCATTATCGCCAAGCTAGTGCCTACTCCCACACCATCAGAGCAACTTGACTCCACCATTGGCGAGTCCACCTTAAACGGGAGCCTTAACAAAGGTTGGTGGACCCAGGAACGTGACGTGCTTCTAATACGAGAGGATGTGGCTTATACTGATGTCAGTCGTAAAACTTGCAATTCGCAGGCTGAAATGCATGATGAGGTTGCCAAAAGCTTGACCACCGCATGGTTGCTCTTTCAGCCACTAACCCCCTTACAGATAAAGAGCATTGTGTATATTATCAACCGTGTGTGGTGCCATGCCACGACGTAATTGCAAGGAGTGGTGTGTAACTCAACCCAACTACGTTAAAGGGTGAGGTTGACCTTAGTAGGTGGGCTAAAACCAATAGATGCAGGCCTAAGCAAGGAAGGCACCAAAGCCTGGCCATGCCACAATCTGATATCGCCTCAACCTTCTTCTTTTGTGAAAAGGCTACCTACAACAACGTCATCAACACCACCCTTGACGTCATGCCTTCATTATGAGTTGTTACGCAGACAGAAGAAGCAGCTTCAACAAAACCAGTGGAGAGCTGTGACAGTGGGGAGCGACGTGTATGTTTCCACGCACACGTGGAACATAAAATCAAGCATGCGAAGAAGGTTTTCAAGGGAGTCTCTAAGGTAGAATGTGTCATTAAAGACAACGATCCAAAAACCCCACCATGCACGGCGGTTTAGATCATCAACAAGGACTGAAGAATTATCCTGGACAACAAGCAATCACTTCACTTAGACAAAAGCCTTTTTTTCTTGTGCTCGTAACCAGTAAGGGAAGGGAGGGTGACGTAGACACCAAAAAAAGCCGGGGGATTGAACCCGGCCCCCCACATTATAGCTTATATAATCCAGGGTGTCTCCACCAGAGGGGGAAACTGGGTGTGAGGGATAGTGTAGGTTCACCTTGCCCAAAATTTGCATTACATAAGAAGGAGGTAAGGAAAGTGAGTGGTTTCTGCTTTTGTTTGGACCAGTGATTATTGCGGAGGTTAATGATTTGTGAGCTTAGGTGTAGGGTTTGTTGTAGTGTGGAGGGGAAGGTGCGGGTGATTATGTTAGCGGGGTTGCTTTTAGGGGATGCCCATCTTTCTTGCCATATTTCATGGAAGAGGTGTGCTCGAATTGTTTCCCATAAAGGGTGGGTGTCTTTGTCAAGAGGACTGAGGAGCAAATCAGTGTTGGCCAGTTCTGTGTGTGGGAAGAACACATTGTAGAGTTTGCAGAGTCGTTTCACTTAGACTAAAGCTATCACTACTAGATTACCTCAATATCTACAAGTAGTATGAGTTTCACGTATTCAGCACAGGCTAAACGATTTCTAGACACCACCATCCCACCTTGAGGTGGGACATCTTGCATCTTAGGTTATGTAATAAAGTGCCCCTATTTTTTGGCCTACTCGAGGTCTCACCTGGGTTCTGGGGGCACTCTAGATATTTTTCCATTCTTGGATATTCCGACGATAATTCATCAGAGGTCGGGCTCGACCCCGACAGCTTGCGATTGCAAGGAGGATAAGGAGGAGGAGGAGGAGTGTGCGTGCAAATGAGTGTCGGCATGGAGGTGACGCCGGCCCTAGGGGTTGTTTTGCGCGTTATCCCTCCCGGCGTTCCGAACACACCACACGAGGATAGTGGTGCCCCTCTCGGTGAACAATGTGTGGCTCACTGTATCGGTCGAGGAGTTCTCGCGTCGAACCCATGGACGACGGACGCAGTCAACCACGGTAGCAGAATAGTGGATGCGACCGCATGCCGGTCGTAGCACTTTGCGGTGACGTGTGAAACACGGCGACCACACCCACCGCCAAGACAAACTCGCGGTAATACCGGGAGGCGTCGGGCTAACGCGGCGACCCGCCGACAGATAGGATGGACCATCGATTTAGACGATCGACGGCTACGGACTTATCGAACAAGGTACTAGTGCAAGTAGGAAACAGAGTTCAGGTACAAGTACGGCACCGAGAACAGGTGCAAGTAGCTTATTGTAGCAAGCTAGGAAATCAGTAGGCTGAGGCCTGGGATAGTCAGTAGGACGGTATAAATACCCTGTACTCAATTTAGTCCAAATTACTTTTAAACCAGTCATTCCCAGCTTTGGTTACCAAACTTGTCCAAGTCTATACTTCCGTTGTGATGGTGCTCTCCAAGCACCAAGGATTAATATGCAGAGAGCACACACTCTCACATCTGGTTTAGAGCCAGATCCCGAGCAACACATTAGGTGGAAGCGCTAGCGGAGCTTGCCAAACTAGAAGGAGTGAAGGCGCGGACAACACTGGACAACGTCGAGACTAATCGAAAGGGAAAATATTGGACCAGACTTTGAAGCCAAAGCACGAACCAACCTCTGGAAAATTTTATATGTTTCCAAAGCATCCACACGGCCTACTGTGCGCTAGGGGGAGACGACGCGTGACTTTGACGCACTTTGAAGACGTCATACTTTCATCCCGGACTACCGAATTGATAAAAAAAAATTGATTGCTGCCAAGACGATGCCAATGTTTTTTGGAAGGAACTCCAACAGCCAAATGTGATCAAGAGCCATGGAGCAGGCCCTACAAAAGATCGTAGAATAGCTAGGAGTCCTCAAGCAAGAGAATGAGCACCTCAATTGGCAGATGGTTGACCTGAGGGACATGACTGACGCTGGATAGGTTCGGGCGGCCCGATCAAGGAGTTCGCCAAGACCGAAGCCAAAGGTTCTTGAACTTTTCAACTACTTAATCAAGGGTGCAAGCATATTGACCTTAATGTTCACGATGAACATCTACTTTGGGGTTCTGGGTCACCCTCTAGAGGATGATGTTGTGCATGTGTCATTCCCAGTGACACTACTACGCGGAGTAGCATTAGTGTGGTGGAGGCGGTAGAATATGCTGGCCACTCAAGGTGGAGGTGGGAACGCAGCTGTGCAACGTGTCGTGTTGTGGGAGTTAGGTGCAAGACAAGCTGAAGCACGTGTGACGACGACATGGGAGTAGTTTCAGCAAGCCACCATAGGTCATTTCGATCTCATGAATGCCTCCATGGTTGCACGCAACAAGTTGACGCAGCTGAAGCAGATTGGCTCACTTCAGGATTACATGTGTTGATTCTTGGAATTGTGCTCAGAGATTGACAACATGAGTGAGCCAGAGATGGCGGACAAGTACCACGACGGCTTGAAGGCAGCAATTCAGCCCACGCTAGCACTAAGTGGCATCACGAAGTTCGAGGCGATGGTAGCAATGGCTGAACGCGTTGACATGTTACGCTACCATCAAGGGGGTTTTTGTGAGAAGCAAGAGAATTTTCAGCGTCGAGCACAATACCAACAAGCTGACCCAATGGAGGTTCGTGTAGTACAAGGAGGCCAGTAGCAGAGCAGGCCGCGTAGTGGAAATTTTTTGATCTGCGGAAAGCCTGGACACCAGAAGAAGGACTACAAGAAGAAGTAGGAAGGAAACGGGAACTAGCAGTGAGTGGCGGACGAACAACTTCTGGGAAATCTTCATCCGCATGAGCCATCACCAGTCCCAAAATTCCATCGACAATGAGGAAGCTGTGGAGTGTATTGTTGTAGAGCGAACAGAGCGGGAGCTTTATGCGAATCCTCCGCAAAACCGAACTTTTATCGGCTGGTTCTGTGGATGGCGAGGGGTACCAGACTTGCAGGCAGATTAAAGCATTACTATATTGCGGCGCGTCGCACTCATTCTTCTGCGACAAGCTCGCGGAAAGGCTGAGACTTTCACGGCTACCTGGGAAGCCAACCAAGGCCAAGTGGGTACAAGGAGAGCTGGAGTGTGGATTTCCTCAAACGCCTTTGAGGGTCCGACTGGGCAAGCTTTCGTGCGATGTGTACTTTTGCACTTGTCCGATGGCTACCTATGACGCCATTTTGGGGTGTGACAGGCTTCACTCATGGAATCCTGCTGTGGATTGGGTGCGTAGCGAGTGAAAGTGAAGAAATACGGAGAGAAAATTGTTTTGTTGTTGTGGGCTTACGAGAGGGACTCCAAGGCAGGCAAGGTGCTGTAGTTAAGTTACGTACAGCTGAAGCGCTGTCAGTGCAAGGGGGACCAAGTGTACCTTGTGTGGGTGTGGCAAAAGGAAGTAGGTGAAGAGGTGGTAGTGTTGGCAGCACATGCAAAGCAACAAGAGGGAGAGCAGCAGAAAGTACCAGCAACGGAGTTGTCAGAAGGCATCAATGGAGTGTTAGATAGCTTTGGTGACGTGTCGCCTGTTGAACTGCCAAAGGGTTTACCACTGAAGCGGGACATCGACCATAAAATTGATTAACTTATGAGAGCTACTAGAATAGTGCGAGTTGCTTATCGCATGAGAAATATTTAGCTGGGTGAGTTGAAAAATCAGTTGGAGGAGCTAACGGAACAGGGACTCATCAAACCGTCGGTGTCATCCTATGCTACACCGGTTCTCTTTGTGAGAAAGAAGGCAGGGAAGCTATGGATGTGCGTGGACTATTACGCACTGAACAACATAATGATCAAGAACCGGTACCCGCTACCAAAGGTTGAGGAGCAGTTTGACCAACTGAGGGGAGCGTAATACTTCAGCAAGATTGACTTCCACTTAGGGTACCATCAGATCCGGATTGTGGAGGAGGATGTGGAGAAGACGGCGTTTCGAACGTGGAGTGACCATTTTGAGTACCTCTTGATGCAATCTGGATTAAACAATGCTCCTGAAACGTTCATGAACCTCATGAAAGGATATTCTACCATCACTTGGACCAGTTTGTGGTGGTGTTCCTTGACTAAATCCTCATCTACTCTTGAACTCTGAAAGAGCATCAGCGACATCTTCTATAGGTGTTGTACATTCTTTTGAAAGAGAAGCTGTTTGTGAAGCTCTCCAAGTGCAAGTTCAAGAAAAGGGAAGTGGAGTTCCTTGGGCACATGGTGAGTGGCAAGGGTCATCGCATAGATCTGAAGTAGGTGGAAGCAGTGAAGGAATGGCCGATACCAAAGTGTGTGCATGACATCCAGGTCTTCCTGGGGATTGTCAACTACTACCAAATATTCACCTGTGGATACACAGAGAAGGGTGTTTTGCTGACCCTGTTGCTATGGAGGGATCACGAGTGGGAATGGAGCGTTAAGGAGCATAAGAGCTTCGAGGAGCTCAAGATTGCAATGTGTGATGCTCCAGTCCTGGTGCATCTCGATTCATCCAAGGAGTACGTCATGGCGACTGACGCAAGCGACTATGCCATTGGGGCGGTGCTGATGCAGGATCACGGGAAGGGGCCACAACCAATTGCGTACGCATCGCGTAAGTTACCAGGTGCGGAGCTGAACTACGCAATCCATGAGAAGGAGATGCTGGCGGTGATCCATGCGTTCAAGCACTGGATGTGCTACCTCGAGTCGCGGCGCTACATGGTCTTCACGCATCTTTACACCCTGAAGTACCTGAAGACTCAACCGAATCTCAGCCGCAGGCAAACTCGCTGGATGGAGTTTTTGGAAGGAAGTTTTGGCTAAGAGATCCATTACAACCCTGGGAAGGTGAACTCGGCAGATCCTTTGTCAAGGAGGCCGGACTTGAGCCCCAACGCCATCTCAGTGTTGATGGGATCTCTAGTCATGCATAACCTGTACAATCATGGCTATGATGTGTACGGTGAGTGCGATGGCGCTGAAAGACGCAATGTGGGATGGATTGTACTGGCGAAGGGGACAAGAGAAGAGGATTGTCGTACCGGACTATGCGCCATTGAAGTAGTTGTTGTTGGAGGAGGCGCATGATACCCACTACTCCGGTCACTCTTGCTTTGACAAGATGCTCAAATCCTTGGCACGCCAATACTGGTGGTCGTCAATGACAACTGATTGCAAGAGGTTTGTGGACAGTTATGATGTGTTCCAACGCATCAAGGCACAAAGGACCAAGCCACCTGGGGAGCTGCAACCATTGCCTGTACCTAAGAGGCCATGGACAGAAATCTTGCTCAGCTTCATTGGCGGGTTGCGTGTGACGCAGCAAGGCAACAACACAGTGTTGGTGGTGGTGGACCGGTTCTCCAAGATGGTATACTTCATTGCATGTCTTGAGAGCATCACAGCTGGAGGGACAGCTCAACTCCTCCTCAGTCATGTCCTCAAGCTACATGGAGTGCCATAGTGGGTGGTCTTCGATCGTAATCCACGCTTGTCACCTCCAACGTCGTAGCTAAGTTACAGCTTGATGCCTCCTTTTAGCATGACCACGCCATAGTACATGTCGACTCCTAGGTCCTCTGATTGCAAGCGCCACCTGGGACAGTTCATCGCACAATGCCTCAACATCACCTTGTCACTCCAAGGGTTGTACGAGTTGTAGGTCTACCAGCCCGGAGGCCACATACCGTTGTCAGACTGCGCAATGACCTCCCTATGGATGGCCTCTGTATTCCTACCCCTATCTTAGATGATATGGCTTGGCTTGAAGACTAACAGACATGTCTCACGGATAGCGACGTCACCCGCATCATGTGTGGTCGCTGAATGCAACGTTGTCATGTATGTTTGTGACACTGATGGAATTCGGATCAACAACTCTGATGATACACATCACATGACGTGTTGTTATCAAGAGTTCAGTATGCTTTGCCCGGTTGGCAATGTCCAGAGTGTTCAGATTAGCTCAAAGCAGGTCCTTGCTGTTCATAGTATTGGTGTTGTTCGTTTTGGGGGCCCGTCTAGCGATGTCCGCATCAATCGTGTATTGTTTGTGCCAGGCCTCGAGCTCAACCTTCTGTATGTAACTTCTTGCAATCGCATGAGCATGGAGGTTCTGCACTCTCATGGCGACAACATGTTAATTCTTTGTCGGTCTGGTCGTGTGATGTTGCATGTAGAGTCTTGTGATGACTTGTGGTACATCACTTGTCTCTCTTTAATCTCCCTATCCCTATCTTTGGATGGGACGCACGTCTTTGTCACGAGTATTCTATCCCCGCAGTATACTCACCTCGTCCACCATTCCCTGACCCACGTACACAGCTCTTTCGTTCAAAGAATTCTCCACACACCACTTGCCCTTGGCCCCGATCGAGCTAACTCTTAGTTGCCTTGCAAAAGTGAATGTATCTACAATGCTCAATGTAAGATACACATGTCATCTTATTATTTCTCTTTGAGTGACTTGCACCTACTTGATCTGGTGTATTGTGACCTCATGGGTCCCTTACCCGTTGAGTCTGTGTGGAGCGTGGTTGTTACGTTCTCATCCTCATTGACGAATACACTCATATTTATGGGTTTTCTACCTCTGACAAAAGAGCGATGCAGCGGCTCCGATTCATGATTGGCTCCTCACCGCAGAGCGTGTATATTCACTCTCTTTTCCGCCTCTGTTGTGACAGAGGTGGTCAGTATATGGGGGAGGTGGATGCTTTTCTTAGGAGTGGCGTCAGACATGAGACATATATGCCTTACGTTCCGGGGAAGAACAGTGTCCGTGAGT
The DNA here is from genome assembly GCA_023375785.1 of Penium margaritaceum. NCBI lineage: Eukaryota > Viridiplantae > Streptophyta > Zygnematophyceae > Desmidiales > Peniaceae > Penium > Penium margaritaceum. Next base: position 61,769 of record SZWC01001604.1, on the reverse strand, counting down.
GCTGGAACCGCACTATTGAGCCTGGTCTATCCGAGTGCTTCTTCTTTGAGGCCATGAATTACAGGAATTGGGTTAAGAACAGAGTTCTCCACGGTCCTTTGCCGCATCTTGTCACTCCCTACCAGTCTTGGTGTGGGGAGCGCGTAGATCTTCGTCCTGTGCGCGTGTGGGATTGCGTCACCATCGTCTGTCCCCCGGAGGACCTACCAGACGGCAAACTGTATCTCCATGGTCAACTCCATACCTTTCACCGGATGTCTCGTCAGTCAAAGGCCTAGAGGTTCCGGGATCCTAGCCGGTATCGCATCATCGACTCGCGCGACGCCCTGTCCTTTGAGGAGCTTTTCTTACATGATCTCCCTTTTGTACATGCCGGGACCCTTCTGAGCCTATCGTCGCCATCGTGTGGGGGAGAGTTGACACCAGTGCACGATGTTGCTCCATGTCTGTCAGTGTACAGATTCCTTGGTTCCATGGAGTCACCTATGCATTTATACACACTAAACACCTGCACCACACCAGAGTCTCCATTTGATTCTATTACTCAGACTATTGACCACGCATCCAAGTCCACCTCTCCGGCCGTTGAATCTTACGACCACGCAACTGAGTTCACCTCCTCGGCCGCTGACTCTGTCGACCAGGCGACTGAGTCCACTTCTTCGGCCGTGGACTCCTCCACCCAGGCGACCGGTTCAATCCCTCTGGTCACTACCTGAGTCAACCAGTCGAAGACAATTCCTGCATCGGTCACTCTAGTGGAGAGACCCGCCGTGTCCTTGCCTCCTTAGCCTCGGCACCCCCACTCATATAATGCTGGTCTGATATACTAACGCACTTCTAGTGGTCGAATTCGTCCACGCACCCAAGTGCCTCCATCAGGCATTCGTCTTGCCATTGTTCGGCCACCCCTAGCAAGTAACCTCCATCCTCGTCTCACACTTTGTTGAGTTTGGATCTAGGTATTTCTCACGAGCATTGACGTGTTGTCTCTGTCTCGTTGTCACATACTCCAGCTAGCCTTGGCAACGCTCGTCTGTTGAAAACTAGGTGGTCTTCGCAGGGAGCCGATCCACAAAGCCTTCGTGAAGCCATGGCCGCACCTGATGTTGTCCAGTGGGAAGCCTCTCGCAAGGAGGCACTGGCTGCCATCGATGAGTATGCTATGTACGAGCTGGTTGACTTAGCCCAAGGATGTAAAGCCATTGGAGCCTAGCGGGATTTTTTGTCACAATTGGAATTCGGACGGCACGCTGAACAAGTACAACGCTCGACTCATCACCAAAGGCTTTGCATAGGTACCAGGAGTGGAATTCGACCAGGTTCTTATGCCAGTTGGCCATTTCACCACCAATCACACACTCTTCACCATGGTTGCAAAATATAACTAGGAGCTCCACCATATGGATATGAGCAATACGTTCTTGCGTGGTGCTCTCGATGGGGAGGAGCTCTACATGGTCCAGCCCTTAGGTTTGGAGGATGGCACTGGTCATGTCTGGATACTTCAGAAGGCCCTCTATGGCCTCAAACATTCACCCAGGTGCTAGAACACATAGATCATCCACACCCTCTTGAAGGGTGGCTTGATGCCCAGCATTATAGACCCAGTGTAAGTGGGTGTAAGTGCGTGAAAGTGTGTGTAAGTGTGTGTAAGTACATGTAAGTACGTGTAAGTGCGTGTAAGTGTGTGTAAGTGCGTGTAAGTGCATGTAAGTGCATGTACCCAGTAGGTACCACTTCTGTTATCGTGCTAATCTATGTTGAAGATCTGCTCATTGCATGCCCTTATCTCACCACTGTCCAACGAGTGAAGGATTGGTTAGTCCACATACAACATGATAGATCTAGGACCTGCACATGTGTTTTTGGGTGTGTAGATTAAGCGCGACTGTGCCCACGTCATTCTCTGTGTCCATCAGGCAGCCTACGTACAGACATTGGCTGATCGCTTTGTAAAATTTCTACCCACTGTTCCCAGTGCATCCACTCCCTTGACCCTAGACAACCATATCAAGCTAAAGGCTTACAATACTAAGACATCGGGTGTGAGTGTGAACGTGACTACCTATTTGTCCTGATAATTGTGTCATTGAGTCACCCATGTTCCTCATCACCACCAGACGGCCGGAAATTTCCTTTGTCGTGAACCTACTGGCTCAGCTCTCTCAATCCCCACATTAGCTACAACTTGATGTAGCGATTTGCGTGGTACAATACGTTGTCTCTATCCCACGTAATTGATTGACGTTCCACCGCCATCCGTCCGTGGTTGTCGAAGGCTACACATATAGTAACTTGGCTAGGAATGTAGATGGCACACTTGATGGATCTTCCTCTTTGGCGGCATAGCTTTCGTGGCGCAGTGGCAAAGAAAGGATGTGTTAATCCTCCTTGTATACATTTTTTCCTCCGATGTGGACCTGAGTGTGCAGGGCATGCTGATCCAGAGAGTGGAGGCGAGGCACGCTGAGCACCCATACCGCATCGGGCCGACGTGTGATTCGTCCGGCATCTCTCGTGCGCTTGCCTCCCCCTGGCAGCATCGCCCAGCTCCACCATCCTTCTTGCTGCCGACAATACTTGTCGTTCTGAGACCTATGTTTGTCCTTGTCTTTACATTAAGCCAGGCATGCACAGCAATCCGGAAACCTAGTTTNTTGTCTGTCGCAGCTCGGCACTTAGGGGTTTTAGACCCGCGCCGATCCATGGCTGAGCAAACCCGCATGTAACTTCCTCTATACTTGATCTTTTTGAGCAAGGAAAGTTGCATTAGACTCCTGGGATTCTCCTCATGGTATCAGAGCTACGTTCGCGGCAAGAAAACAGCACATAAGGGCGGCGAGTAGGAGAAAAAGGGGCGGCCGAGTGAGGTGCGGGAGTAGATCCGCGCACCTACGGCAGAAGCAAGCCGCGCGCACCCTTGAGACTCATCGCAACACTTCCCCTAGGCCGCGCGCAGGACGTAGAGGCGGCAGAAGGCAGGGGAGAGGCCACAAGAGTGGACAACGTGAAGGGAGGGAGAACCCACTCGCCACTCCCACCTCTCAGAGGTGGCGGCGGGTCTCCTTGGCCCAGAGTGAGTGTTTGCAGGTCAAGGGTGGCCTGGCGGACATCTCCAGACCTGCAGGAGGCGTCCCTATCGAGCTTAGGGCTCGCGGCAGAAAACTGGGCCCAAAGTGGGCCCGGCAAATTGCTGCCGAAAATTTCTTCGGCGACCTGAGAGTGAGTACCAGGCTCCTTAGCCGCTCTCAGACACTATGAGTCAGGCGGCATCCAATCCTGGGGGCTCCGGTGCGGGAGCTAGTGCTAGGGATCCCACGGGTTCCGGTGGTGGTGCCGGCGCCACTACGATGACGTGGGAGGACCTTAGCAAGGTCCTCTCTCACAAGGACCTGACGCCGCCCCCGCTAGGCACGCGAGACTTCCTGGCCTGGAAGGATGTTTTTCTAGCATGGGCGGCGGAGCATGGGTTAGAGGAGTTGTACCTAGCCCCACCCGCCGAGGCGACCGAGGACCGCATGTTACTTCGCGCATTCAATGCCCTGGTCCGGGCGCTACCCGATGACCAGTCCTACGCCATTCGTCACTTCCGTTTCGGCGGGAAAGGAGAGGACCCGACCAACGCTCGCAGTGGGGCTCCACGCCCGCATGAGGCTTGGCAACATCTTGCTACCCGACATGAGGATCGGGGAATGGCGTTGGTGATTTCCCTACGTGACAGACTCCGGAATCTGTACCCAAAACCAGGGGCCCCGATTGCTGAGTACTGGGATGAGGCTATGGATCTCCGTCGCCGCATTCTCGGGCTTGGGGCATCCTGTTCCATCCTCGAGTGGCTCGACCCAGTCCTCCTGCATCTTGGCGAGCCATACAGGGAATTTCGGCGAGGGCTTTTGCGACGCCTTCGCGTGGCCGACATTGAAAGCACCGACCTCGCGGAGGTCTTTGAGGAGTTACGCCACTATGAGGACATCCTTCGTGGTGAGGCGCGCGAGGCGAACACCCCGAGCCCCAGCGCTTTCGTGCATCATTCCTCAGCGAGTCCATTCTCTGGAGCTGGTCAGGTGGGAGGCAGAGGCGGAGGCGGCTGGGGCAGTGGAGGCAGAGGAGCTCAGCAAGGCGGAGGACGCGGACGCGGTAAGGGTGCAGGAGGACGCACCTGCAACTATTGCGGCCAGCAGGGCCACTTCTGGCGTGCCTGTCCTGATCTCCAGCGTGTTATGACGCCATCTCACCAGCAGCAGCAGCAGCCACAGTTCTCCGCGTCGGTGACTCGTCCGCAGTTTGGGCATCATCTGCAGCCACCAGCATGGGCTACCCCGACCGCCGCTGGACCCCGAGCACCTACACCCTTCGGCGGAGTGACCTACGGTCCTCCCCCATTGCAGCCACCCATGAGTGCGTCGCTGTATCAGGGGCCTCCTCCCATGTACCAGGGTCCCTTCTACGTGCCACCGACCTCGACTGTTCCCGTTCCGGCACCAGCATGGGCACAGCGCGTCTACTCAGAGATGGCTGAGTCGCAGCAGCCTGCAGCAGCAGTCCCAGCAGGAGGGTGGACAGCACCCTTGGAGGTCCAGCCCCCAGAACCAACGGCCATGCCGCAGTCGCCAGGTCAGCGACTTGCGCACACCCATGTTACCACGTCACACACACTCCCCATGCATGAATGGTTGTTTGACACTGCGGCGTCACATCACATGTCCCCGCATCGCCAGTTGTTTGTAACGTTGTT
>SZWC01001603.1:251805-275399 GCA_023375785.1 Penium margaritaceum | reverse complement strand
TCTATATCTATATCTATATCTATATCTATATCTATATCTATATCTATATCTATATCTATATCTATATCTATATCTATATCTATATCTATATATATATATCTGTATCTATATCTATATCTATATATATCTATATCTATATCTAAATATATCTATGTCTATATCTGTCAATATTTATATGTTTATTTGTATCTATATTTATATCCATATCTATAGCTATACTTACATATATTTATGTTTATATATATTCATATGCATTCATATACCCCAATCTTTATCTCTATCTATACATATATATATATATCTATATCGATATCTACATGTATATGTATAGAAATTTGTCTTGAATAGTCTTTCTGACTTGGAGCTAATATTTCGTTTTATTGTACGTAAATAATTCAAATTGTCACTTTCTTTTGATGAACTTTTTACTCTTGTTGAACAATAATCTAGGTTTGTTTGTTTTCCTAATTTTTCTGTCATCTCACTTTTCTTTGATTTCAAGGTTTCTACTCATAGGTTTCTACTCAATGAAAAAAACAGAGAACGAACATTGGGTCCACAAAGTTCCCTTGTGGACCCATTGTTCGTTCTCTGTTTTTTTCTTAGCTTTGCCCTCCCGAGGAAAGTCATCATATTATCAGAGACGCGTTTGTATTTGACCCATGGATTCTTACATTATTGATGTACAGATGTGCAGGCGGCTTTCCCATTTGTGTTCGGGTTCGAACTTGTTTTCGCCGCATAGTTGGATCAGGAAATCGTTCTTCATTTGCAGCAAATGTTCCATACGTTCTTCATTATTACCCTTCTGAATACGTCATGTACGCGCGCGGGCCCTTAGTCCTTACCGCTGAAAGGCGACCGCTTGCGTCTGATTTGCTACGCGTATAGAACGTTCAATTCGTTAGAGCGCGTGCATGCACAGGATAGCGCGCGTGGATTACGTCTCACTGCTACAATATCAAAGAACCTCCCTTCGAAACCTCCGTCCTTCAGCTGTATCGAATCTTTCAAATTGTATCTCGCTCTTCACTTGTAAAGTGATTATGAATGCGACAAGATTCCCCCAACATCTGTGTTTCCGATCTAATTTCGATGAAGGAAAGAATCTCTCGCTTGACAGTTGTAGTCCTGTGCGGACCACGTGATCAATACCCTTTCAATCGAATGTAAGTGGCACCGGACTTTCGACCTACGCAGAAACACAAAGGATTCGTAGTGTCTGTTCGTCTTCGAAAAAGCGACGGGCCATTTGATGAATCCAGCTTTGTCGTCCCACAGAGATGTCAACCAGAATGCACCTGGCCCCCTGCGCCGCTCTACATTGTGTTGGAGCAATGTGTTTCAATCTTGTGCATTTATTAGGATGAAATGAGGACCATTAATGCACAATTTTCTAGACAAACCAACTGACTTTGCATTGTTTTTGTAGACGAAAACATGAAATCATGTTTAATCTATTTAAAAAATTCTAGATTCCAGTTCATTTCAGAAACAGTGAAGACAAGAGCGATGCCGCGTTCAAAAGGATGAACAGGTACGATGCCTAGTTCGAGATCGGTCACCAGCGATGCCATGTTTTTTGACGTCGCGAAATAAAAAACACGACATAGCTAATGACTTACGCTACAGACAGCTTTGCCGCGTGGGTGCATGCTTCGGCACCGATTTCGAGTCAGCGACAGCTCACCTAAGCGCAGCTACTACGCGTCCCTTGACTGCAGGATGGATCGAGCGATGTCTGGAGTTGATCGCGCATTAAAAAGAAGGGCAAACTTGTCCGAGGCGATGACCTGACCAGTCGCCACGACAAATTGTGACGATGAGGACAGGTGTAAAAGGCGAGCGACTGTTCCGAAAAATACGTTGAAAACATGTAACAGCCAGCAATAGCGCATGGCAACCTCCACCGACAAATCTCATAAGCGCCAAACTCCGACCTGACGTGAGAGACCTACCTGGTACGCCGGCTAAACGGCGAGTTTTTTAAGGGCAGTGTGAATGATAAAATACATAATTATTGTAGATGTTTCAGTCAGACTCATTCGTCTGAACCCAACTAATTACGAAGAACAGAAGAGGAAAGTCGTTCAAACCATCGTCATTGTGTGAAGGCTAGCGCGTCGGCATATCAGAAACGAGCAGGGCAAACTGTTTTCGAATAAATGATGGCCAGAATTGCCTGGGCGGAAAGACAATGATTCAGCCGTTATGGTCGGCTTACCTTTGCGACCACCGATATCAAGGTTGAGCATCCCATAGGGTAGGATTCAGGTAGGTCCAAAACTTCGTAATCTGCCAAAAGATGACACCTCCCATTAGGACAGAGCAAAAACTAAGATTTTTTGGTCAGTTTATCCTAAAACAAATTAGGACATCCACACGAATCAACCAAAATGTCTCATATGCCCTAGGAATTTGAGGATAGATCTATTAGTACCCTGCGTAGAGTACAAGTTGGCAAGAATACCCAGTTGGTGAGTTCATTATCCGTTTATCCATGATTCCTTGAGAATGATAAGTATATCTGCACTATTTCTCATTTTTGAATTTCGTAATGATTTGAAAAGTGACACAAATCAGGTAAGTTAATATGTACATAAAAACGTATTCCCTTTTAAGTGTCAAATTTGTGTAATGGAAAGATATATTTTAGTGAAAAACATTTAAATCCCTCAAAAAGGTCATGAATTTTGAAATAAAAGGAGATATGGATGTTTCAATTTTATAATTTGTATCAATATAGATAAAAATATGAAGATGAAAATACATTTAAATTTAAAAAATAATGTTCATGACAATTGAGAGGTGATATGTATTTATATATACATTGGCTTACTTTACTTGAGATATTTACCTGAATTATGTCGCCTTTCGAATCATTTCAAAAATAAAATGTGAGAAATTTGTGCTTAAATACTTATCATTCTCAACAAATCATGGATAAACGGATATTGAAATCACCAACTGGGGATTTGTATTAATTTGTCCCTTTTACAGGGTACTAATAGATCTACCTTGAAATTCTTGGGGCATGTGAAACATTTTCATTGACTCGTGTCGATGTCCCGATTTTGTTGGTGCGCGATCAACTCCAGGCATCGCTCGATCCATCCTGCAATCAAGGGACGGGAAGTAGATGCGCCCAAGTGAGTTGTCGCTGACTCGAAATCGGTGCCAAAGCATGCACTCACGCGGCGAAGCTGTCTGTAGCGGTAGTCATGAGTGATGCCATGTTTTTTAGTTCGCGACTCCGAAAAACATGGCATCGCAGTTGACCGATCTCGAACTAGGCATCGCACCTGTTAGTCTTTGCGAACGCGGCATCGTTCTTGTCTTCACTGTTTTAGAAACCATCAACTGTGAATTGTACTGATTTGGGTTATTCAGCAATTTGTATTCTCCTCTCTCCTTTGTAATAACCTTTAAGTAAAAATTCCTCATGTTCATGGAAAATAAATGTGAGGTGCCATAACAACTCTGTCTTCCATCCTAGTGCAGTTTTGGCTTTGTAGCCTTCATTCCAAATTTGAGAATGGAAAATTAAAAAGGACTAAGCACATCGTGCTTTTGTTTCCAGTTTTAGGCATTTTCTTCACTCGCTTCGGGGATAACCACAAACTCTACTTTATGCAAGACGTAGTAGAAGGTACCACGTAGTTACCACGTAGTTTGTGCATACAGTCACACATTTACAAGTTTCAAGGACACTTTATTATGCAAACTCAACTTTTGGAAGAAGGCCAAAAGTGTAACATGTTTGAAACATCAGCCACATCCATAAGAAACTTGTAGCAAAGCTAGACATGTTTAACAAAACCGTCAGAGCAAGCCAAGATTCCTGTAAGGGAATAACTTTGAATGGTCGTAGATGTAATCGAATTGGAAACCAAGACCAAATGCATAACATGGTAGTTACAACATGATCAAGTAATCAAATCAGCAACTACTTGATGTTTTAATAAAACAACAAGGGTATTCCTTTTTTTCATGTGTCTCTATATAGAGTCCGTAAAACATATTTAAATAATCTGTCATTGTTACGATAGCAGAAAATATTCAAGCCATATCAAAACTTATGTTCGAAGGTGTGAATGACTAAAATATAAAATGATAAAGAAGTCTTATTCAAAACCCTTACGCTTACAATGAAAAGATTGCATTGAATTCCAACACCCCATACTTTTTTGAATCCCCTCATTTAAGGTTGTTCTTACTAATCAAGTGAAGGATAAGCGAGGTTTGTACGGAGGATCATGTAACACCCATGCATAGAAAGGGAACATGTTAGACCATGCTCAAGGGCAGTCCAATAGGTGCATCCAAAAAATAAACATCTAGAAACCCAGGGTATAATTGGGGGAAGAATTCCAACATGATTTTGAAACGGTGTGCACATATAAAATAAATTTTGGGAAAGTGGGTCCATTTTTTTGAAGGTTGTACACAATGAGGTCGTCCGAACAATCCTTTCTCACGCTGAACAATTGATGGGACCCGCCAATAGAGCATCGAAATGGGCCTAGATACACTGTTGCTACAATCCAATGGTGTGCATTTGAGAAAACATCCTTCAACGTGTAACTGTTTTGTGTAGAAACCTTCATTTTAATGGATACAAGAGTTAGGAATCCCTTATTAATACTTTATGAATTTTTTTTGCAAATAATGCACATATCATGAATTTTTTTCTACAAATCATTATCAGGATTTTAGATGAATCACCCAACATATTGAATTCATATACAAATTAATACATAAATTTGTGCTATTCCGCTTGAATCTTGGACATTTTTTTCAAGGAAAATCTAAGTTTAAATAATCCAAGGCAAATGTATGCACTTGCCTTCATCTCAAGCGAGGAAATTAAAGTGGGCACAAATGACGTCACTCTAACGTAAGTCAATTCATGAAGGTAGTTTGCCACATGGAAAACTTCTCTACTAAAGAAGGAAAAATGCAGCATATGGACAATTTTTATGGTTAAAAATTGTCCATACACTATATATTTATGATTCACGTTGAAGACTTGAAGCTTGAGTTTTGAGGAGAAAGTTTCTAGAAACATAAGTACAAGAAAAATAATAATTTGACTCAATCCTGGAACATAACTCTCAATCGGAGTTGGGGCAAGATGGGTGTTGCGATGGAAAATATATTGCATCATTCTTCCTCCCCTCCTAAGTGGTTCTAAGGTCTTTTTTCCACATGGTTTGGCCACTTGGGATAAGTAGGATTAGGAAACATGTTTGACATTCTTGCCTTATGACATTTTTGTTTGTTTCATCGGCTTCTGTCTTAGCCATAATGGTCGCGGCAAGCTGTCACTCGTTCTCATTAGACGATTGTTTGAGGGCCTACATTTTGGTTCGACAGTTTGTTGTATATCATCCTAACGTTGCAATAACGTATGTGCCATAAATCTTCCAACATCCATTGAATTTAACAAATGAATCTTTTCATCCATAAACCACTAAAGAAAGGAAAAATCGATCAACCATCCAGCTAGGTGCTCAAGCTATTTTGTTACAACAAAATGTCCCCCGTACCTTAGAGTTGCTCGCCTACTCGAGTGCTTCATTTTGCAGCAAAGGATAAAGCCTTTGAATGTCAACGTGAGTTCTCAACTTCATATCTTAGATCTTTTTCACAAGTAAGTCATAGGCCTAGAATCCCATTTAGCTGACAAGTCAGTTCTTGGGTGTAGAAGAAGTACCAGTCTGAAACTTGACATGAAGTGAAGCAAATACTTGATAGAACAGAGTAACTTCTTCTCTAGTTTGTGCGCATTCTTGTGTTTGAGCATGATTTGCTACATAATCTTTGTTGATGGTTCTCACATTCTCTCATGCTAGAAGATCACGAACACTTTGAAGGTAAATTGAGGAAATGGTTTGACGATCAAGATCAATTTTCGTCTTGTTGATTTTAATCTCACCATTGGTCTAGCAGGGGAAAAATGTTAAATATTTGTTGTCCAACCGTCAATCTTCCCATCCTTGCTTACGTCATATCATCCATTGATCTAGCAGTCCACCAATCCCACAATCTACTTAATTGATGGTGAGTAATGATCACAACAATCTAGAATGGGCCAGCACTCAAGCTCCCTCTGTCTGAATAGAATGTGCTTTATTCTCATGGCCTTTTGAAGGATACACAAGTACCTTGTTCTGACATGTGAAGAGTAATGAAACAAAAATCTTCTTTCACTACTAACTCTGTGCATTTTTTCTCTCTTTTTTATTAAGTTATCTCATGACCCTCATTAATACCTTGTGAATTAGAATTTCTCACACCCGATTGGCCAAAAGCCTGATGTAACAAGCAACCTAAAGGCATGAAGCTTGGCAGGCCGCAAAACAATACAGAGGACAAAATTTCTCCGATAGGCAAGGGCCAACCTCCCCCTCGACGCTAGTGACAATTCTTAGGGGGAAGAGAGGGTTGAATCCCCCTTTGCCCCCTTTTCCTTAATATTGAAGAAATCAAGGAGAAGGAGGGGGGGTGTCTCCCCCTCTATCCCCCTTCTCTTTAAGGCTGATAGCTGGGGGAGGAGAGAGGACCCCCCCTCAGGAGGTCCGAAGGCCCGAGGTGGGGGGAAGGAGAAGAGTCCCCCACCCTCTCCCCCACCACCCATCCTCATGCGCCAAAGACAGCAACGGGGAGGAGAGAGGGAGAGGATTCCCTCCTTTTCCCTCCCTTATCACTAGGGATGCCAATAGAGAATATAGAAGGAGGGGACTCCCTCTCTTCCCCTTCCCATTATGTCGACAGTGCCAACGTGGAGGAAAGAAGGAGTGGACTCTCTCCTCCCTCCCTTCATGTGCATGGACGATGCTGAGGGGAGGAGAGAGAGATGGACCTTCTCCCCCAATCCCTCTTGGAGGAAATGAGGAGATAGGGAGGGATTCCCTCTCTCTCCCCCTCCCCCTCACCTTCCCCTTAGAATGTCGGCCCAAGGGGGAGGAGAGATAATTTTTTCCTCTCCTTTCCCCTCTCACGTGGGCTGATGGCCCAAGAGTAAGAGAGGGGGCCATTCCCCACCCTTACTTGGGTTGACGGCCCAAAGGGGAGGAAAGGGACAATCTACCCTCTCCCACTTCCTCACTTTGGTCGAAAGCCCGAGGGGGAGGAAATGGATGATCTCCCTCTCCTCCCCCCCTCTCACATTGGCAAGTGGCCCGAGGAAGAGGGAAGGGGCGATCTCATGTCTCTCCCACCCACCCCTCGCATGGGCCAACAACTCAAGGGGAAGGTAAAGGGGCGAACTACCCTTTCACCTTTCTCACATGGGCCGTCCACCCAACAGAAGGGAAAAGAAATCTTCCTACCTCCTTATATCTCTGCCTGAGGGAATTTCTTTGATGCGAAAAGAGAAAATTCTGCTTTTTATTTGCCCAACTATTCCAAGCACATATTGTGGTGCTGGTAGCCATCACCACTGCTAAGTGAGAGGGAGACCTTTCGAGACATCAAGACAACTTTCCCCCTCCCAACATCCCTGTCTCTTGACGTTGTGGGGTCCCCACATTTGACTGAGGACGTTTCTCTATCCGACGTTTGATTGAGGTGCCTGAAAAAAATTAAAAGCTTAAGCTAAGCTTGTTCAATGGAGTTTAGATTTTTTCCTTTTCAAAATACCAATCTTTGCAAGTATTTGCAACCGTGATATTTTCCCAATTGAACCCAGTGTTCGACCAAGTTGGTCATGGGTTTTGTACAAAAAGTGTTTAAAAGCTCGAACGAAGTTGAAAAATTAGCTGTTCTGATTTTCTGTTTGAGTCCATACCAGATGAAAATAAGGAAAACCAGCGGTTTTCTTTTTCATAGGTGGGTTTTGCACAAAACGTAAAGAAATGGAAAACTAATAGATTTCATGTTGTAAATGGAATTCACTTAGATAAGGGGCTTCAACGAAAACATTTCTAACCGTGATGCCTTAGGTGCCTGAAGAATTGTCAACAATTGGGGCATGTGTGATAGAACCCGGGTGGGGTTACTATTAAAAGGAAAGGCATGGCTCAATGTAGGTTGCACATGCACTGGAAAACTTGTGTTCGTATCAAATGGTCATAGTGACTCACACGAGGTTACATAACAAGAACAATGATTTACATCAAGATGAATTAAAATTTGGAAATATTAAAGGCAACGTGCATTCTACATCCACCCATTTACATGCCGCAAAAATGCAGATCTGTAAACTACACAAAACAAGTGTTGATTTCACATTGATACCGATGTCGGCCACATCATCGATTTAAGTTCCAACACAAACACACAACAAGTGTGGTTCATTTTTTGTTTTTTTTTTTATATGGGAGGGGTTACACCTACTCCTAAACTTTGATAACACAATTGAAATTTCTCAAGTAAAATTAAACAAGTAGACAGAAAAAATTCTAACATGTTGTTTGTGTGTCACACAACAGAAGAATAGATTGTTTTACACATAAATTCCTAGTGCAAAGTCACACTAGGTATACACATAGATTTACCGATCTCACAGAGACTAGTAAGGACACCTTATGCACACTCTGTATAAGCATGAATACACATTCAAGCTGTACGACAATTCTATGGATGATCCTAGACTTACACAAATCACTATAACATCAGAATAAGTTATGTCTCAGACAGTAGAGTGTCTCCCACAAGCTAGAGAGCACCGCTATATATCTGAACATTGTTAGGGATTGAGCGAGGAAGTTGAAATCACTTGAACTAGAACCTACCAGTTTTGCTAAGTGTAAATGTGGACACAAGCTCCCAGTGCAAGGAGACAGACAAAATGTGTGTAACAGGCTACTTGAATTTCACACCCTAAGTAATCGAGGGTCTTGTTTACCTTATGGCTATTGTTGATCAACAAGGGGTATGTACTCTTTTCGTAATGTAAGGAAGTACCTCTTGATAAAGAGGTGTATTAGAAGGTGACCTATCGTTGAACCTCTTTGGTCATGTGGAAATAAGGGTCTTTAGAAAATAATTTACCCTTGATGTCCGGTGAGGACCTAGGAGGGTAAAGGCCACACCAATTAATATTCTTGTATCTCAGGCTTGAGTTTGGATCTCAAGGACAAAGAAGGTGCCAAAGTGGCCAGTCTAGAAATGTAGAAGTCTTTAGAAGTTCATACTGATGAAACCAATACAATCGCTCAATTTCCAACATCCATTACTCGTAGGAGCACAATTTTCAGGCTACAAACCTTTTGCCAATGTAGAACATACCACTAGGAAAACTGCAAGTCGCATTATAGTTAGAGATTCCAAATGCATTTGTGATGCTAGGGTCAAATCCACTACTCAAACTTTGGGTTACATTGCCAATGCAAGTGCCATTTGGATAACTACATGAGTGTCTATTACACCACAAATGCCTACATAATTTACTTGTGTGTAGATTTTGGTTGGAGTAGAATGTGAGTGGCGATTGCACTTAACATACATGTGAAGGTGGAAATCTTTATATGAGGGCGTCTTGCACAGAAGTTACCAATGGTGGTTGCACTAAGAATATGACCTACATGGAAAAGGTAGTCGTAGCATTGACACAAGAATCAAACACACAGTGTTCACATCATCAACAGATGGAAAGTTGGTATGGGTTCCAAATACACCACTGATGTGAGTGCCCAAAACATAACCGACTTGGATCCTAGTTAGACTCGGCATGTCATTCTTGATGATGGAGCACGTCATAGGTGCCAATTGCACAAACAAAATTGGTTTCCATTGCATCCCATTTATAGAACTTGAGTTTTTTGTTATATCAATAAATAAAAGCATGAATTTTATGCTCAGCGTGATTCTTTGCGCATATGCACCAAGGGTGATGTTTGAATCATTGGAAACATGTTGTTTTACATTCAACAGTCATCTCAATAAACTCGAAGATGGTGATACAGTCGAATTCTATAAAAATTGAAATGGTGGTTATGTCTATGAACAATCACTCAAAGGTGTGGTGATAAGCGGTATGCGTGGATGGAATAATAAAAAAAAAAATCTCATTATTCTCCAAGAATGAAAACCATTTGAAGTTATGAACTATGCCTCTCCCAATAACAGCACAGACACTTACTTCTAAAAGAAGAACAAGACAATTTATAATCGATGAATCACATTTTTTACATGGACAAGTTCCTTTAACTTGGATAATTCCAACGGTAGATTAGTTAATTTGTACCCACAGATGGCACGTTCCTTTAAATCCAAGTCATTTCAGCACCAGTTCCAAAACGCACACGACTTGTATGACCACACAATATTTACGAGTATGACCAAGTGCCAAATACAACCCTATTCTCAATGGATCGAGATATGCAATTCATACCACTCTATTTCAGGTAAGTGAAATTGGATACATGACATGCATGGAAAATGTGTTTGACATGCACAAGAAACTTGCCCACCATGTATTCGTGCATGGATCACGACATCAAGTTATGGAAAATCTCGACAGGTGAATGATCAGAAGGGTTTTGTGGCATTCGATCAAGCTCACAATATCTGTTGATTTTCTAGAAAAACAATGTCAATAGTATTTGACAATATCAGTCTGTGGGTGCATGATGTTCTCCACAACAGTTACATGTCCCATTGGACTACGAAAAAAAATGTGATCTTTTAACAACTAATTCCGTGTCATGGCAATGTCATAACATGTTGAAAACACTTGATGTGTCAACACGCCAACTTTGATCCATATGGGCTGACTTCATGGTACTTGTGCACAGTACGTACTTGAAGGAACTTACAGATTTTCCAAGAAAAGGGACAATATGCCTTAGAAACTTTATGGTTTTATGTCATGTACCTCGATGCATCAGTACATATTTGGGGTTCTCGGCATCACTAGTCATGGCCAAGGCAAACATTGATCCATGATTGAGTGTCTCAAGGATGGGACCCTTGAATAAGAACTCAATGGAGAAACCAATTATTCCCTATCACTCAATGATTGGTGGATGTAAATCGTAGTACCCGACAGGAACCAACGTTGAAAAGGCACATGAATTTATCAACCACCTCCAACGGACAAGGATGTTCTCCAAGGAGGATCTAAACATGTCAAAGAGAAGTGAGGGCTCTTCAAAGATTCAGCAAAGGTCACTTTTTCATGTGTGACAAGACCTACAGAGTTCCACACATGAATGGAATGTGATAATGAAAGCTTCAGTCCATGCCTTGTTCACTTAACAAGTGAACATGACATAGAAATGGACAGACAGAAGTACTTGAACCGATGTCAGTGATAGGAGCTTGCCCACTATAATGTGAAAACTCCATTTTAGGGAGAATTGGTCATTCCCTTTCTTCACTGATGGATTTATAGGGTGCAATCAAGATCTCGTGAATTTTTCACGGACAACCTAAAACCTAGTTGGGGTCACAACATAGTCTAGGAGTCATGCCCAAACTTTATGACCGTGGAGATGACCTATATGCCAATAGCTTTACGCTATCGGCTTATAGGTCCAACACTTACACACATCTGGGTGGTCCGTTTGACCGTGTTTTGGTTTGAATTAAACATTGAGATGAACAAAAATTAACAAATCTGGCGTACCCAATTTTGAAGTCAAAACAACCATTTAGTGGAAACATATCTCATTGAAATTTGTGGATAAATTTGATTAATATCAAGACATGTGGATGGAATCCAATCATTTCACGACATGGTGTGGCACCGGTTGTGCCACATTACACTACAAATGAAGCCTCCAAGAAATATTGTTGGAATAGAATTAATATCTGGTACGGATCACAAAAGCCGCTTCTCTAGGTTACGTTAGCTGCCTTAATGTTTCAAGAGTTTTTATCCACAGGTGGATACCTTTTTTAATTACGGTGTAGTGAAACCACATTGCGTTGACCCAGAAGGTCATGGGGAGGTAGTGAAACTTCCTTACATTACAATGGATGTACATTGCTGAACACAAGTACAAGGGCTTAGTGGATTTCAAAGTCCTTGCATCCACTAGCCGTTGTTTCTCAGCACGTATGATATGAGAGAAGTACCCTCTACGAGTACGTGATGAAAGGCAAAAAGAAATATTCTAATGAATGGAAGTACCAAAAGTACGCAATACACAAGACGAAAAAGCAAAACTACTTGTTGTGACTTGAAAGACACAAACCAAAACATACTCGTAAGATTCATCTCCCCATGATACCTTGTTCACAAAGGCATTCATGTTTCCTATTTATTAATAGAATTGCCAACTTCCTAAGGAGGACTCGCAACTTGGGCAATACGTCAATAGTTACCCAAATTGAACCCTAGGATGTGATTACATTATAGGAGAACAGGAAGGAACCAGCTGTTCTAGGATGACAGAATGTGAATCGGAATATTTTTATGACAATCACATGGAATGCACTCCCTTAAGGAATCCTTCCATGTACCACCACATGGATTGTGATCATGGAACACCCGTTCGGTAAATACCATATTATGAACACGTTCCTCTTTGGTGTGATCCATGATCATTGAGATCAGTCAACTTATCTCTCCTAGTCAACAACAATGTTTTTTCAACAAGGAAGAAAGCACAAGCCTCAGGTATCCATTTTAGACAAGAATGAGGGAATGATGGTTAAGACCAATGAAACGTAGGTCAAAACATTGTTGTGTTTGATGAGGGACTCTAATGGAAGTTGAAAATTCCGGATGACGAATGCCGCCTCCTTCAAAGATGAGTACAATTTTTGAGAAGAAGAACAAGTGTACTCAGCAACCATGTCTTAGGGCCTTGGTTCCTCTTGAACCTAAGACCAAGCTAGCATGCATGTTGCATGGGCTTAGTGGAGCTTGGTTGAGTTCAGCCAACCAACCCACGGGTGTGAAAGAGGTCCTTTAGACCTACACGTGGTCATGAACACGTGGTTATTATTTAGGAGGATTCATTTCCAAACACTTAGAAAAATATAAAAATGAGGACGTACCACCTCGACAACAAACCCTAGGAAGAGATCATGTACGTATGACGTGTAAACGTTTTAAGCGGGACTGGAATGGTTTTTGCGAGGATGCCCGGTCAACATGTCATGAGAGCACTCCTTCCAAAGGTGGAGGAGGCTTCACCACAACGAACAGCTAATCGCGTAACACATGGAATGTGGGGAACTTTTCCTGCACCACTTCCAAACTAACATGACATTGTTGAAAACCAACATCTTAAATGGCATTGACTATGCACTAGTAAAGGTGTGTCAAGGGCCTTTGATGAAGACACACCAAATCTCATGAAGAACTTACAAAGGTTGAACATTCCTCATCTTGGCAAGAGTCAAGGGTTTTCGTGATCAACACTGGATGTTCTTTGAAAATGACCAGGATCACAAAAACCACGCATGTTTTTGGTCAATTTTTCATAAATGTGATGCAAAATATTGTGGATGACAAGAGCCAAAAGTTTTTGTTTATGCATGCTTCTTGTACACAATAATAAAACCAGCGTGAGTGCAGGACAACCCAGAGGTTTTGAAGTAAAAGGGGAGGAATGTACCGTATGGACCATTTGTATGGTTTCAACTTTTATCATACATGTTGGGGAATCGAGGCTTGAAGGAGGCAAACGCTAAAGTAGAATGTTTGTTGCTACTTTTGTTAGCAAGGGTAGCTTAGTCCTACACATTCTACTTCTATTGTAGTGTGCCCGGTTGGGCCATGCATGTTATGTTCTTACAAGATGTATGTCTCGCTGTGTGCGTGCTTCTTGGGCTGCACCGAGTATTTGCCTATGCAACTTGCGCACGCTGTGTGTGGTTTTCCACACTTTGTGGCGAACCACGTGTGTAGTGACACGCGACCCGATAGGGGTCAGGCTCACTCGCTGTGTTCTTTCATTCTTCGCAAAGAAAAATTTATAGTTTTGTCCCTTGATCCCCATCTCACTTGCCTCGATCCCATCTCAATCCTCAAGAGCCCCCCCTCACAGCTCTCAAGAGCCCACCCCTCTCACAGCACTGAGAGCCATAGGCACCTCCGCGGCTAACTCCCGGCATCCCCATTCATAGAACCGAGAGCCACCCTGTTCTCGGTCGAGGCTAAGTGTCGAGCCGACACTTGGCTCTCACTCCACCCGCCGCTGCTCCTCCCTCGCTCTCCTCCATCCCCTCTCCTCCATCATCCCCCTCCTACTGCCTTGTTAAACACCAAATTATAGAAAAATATATACGAGCTAGAGTCCAATTCCAGGCTAGCGTAGAAAAAAAACCTCTTAACTGGGTTTGAGGCAACAAGGGTGACGTAATGGAAATTCCATTTTGTTACTCCTCCACTCCTAAGAGGCTTTTAGGGTCATGTGTCCACGTGGCGTGGCCACGTGGGATAACTAGGCTTAGGATGCATGTTTTGCATCCATGCCCTATGACAAATATTTCTGTTTTCTCCTGATGCGTCTCAGCCAAATTGGCTATAGCGGCTTTTAATTCTCGTTGGGTCTGCGTTTTGGTTCCAATTTCGTTTCACTAAATTGGCCTAGCACCTCCACATAATATTAAATGTCTTACTGGCTCAAAACCCCTTGTACACCCTAACTGATACGAGGTTCTGAAATTCAATGGAATTTTAGTTTAGAATTCCAAAGGTAAAGGTTTCTCTTTTCAACAAGTCCTCTTGTAATTTTGTGAACAGAAGTTCACAGATAGAAGATTCGAACATGTATTTTGTCTTTGCATTAAAAAGGGACACCACACTTAGTGCCTTATATTTCCATATGATTTTTTGGTTTATAAAGGTTCTCTCTCTTTTTTGAAATCACATTTTGAATGAAGCATGCTACATTAAAATTTTCTTATCTGCACATCTCAATCTTGCATGTCGTTAAAAAGAAGTTATTAATGGCTAGAGCTGTAGTCAATAGCATGATACAAAGAGAACTACCCACATTAGAGGAGAAAAAAGTAGGTAAAAACATTCAATTTCCTTCATACGTACATGTTGTTTTCTACTCATGTTTTCCTAATACTTATATAAGGATCGCCTAGTGGAGAGTGGGGGATGAGAGAGGGGAATGTGTTGGAGCATTATTTATGGGATAGTGTATCATTGTTCTGTATAAGTGTACCTTTTGAAACCACCATTGTGTATTGTACAATCTCATGTAGTACTTGTTGTGAAAGGGAGATGGGAAAAGGGTATGAAATTACTATACTAGCTATGATACTGCACTTTAAATAGGAGGGTGTGCGATCTAAATAGTACTTTATTTTACACCCTCATTTTCCATAGCCTATGTGAACGTGAATGGAGAGGGAGGATGGGTTGAGGGGAAACTGTATGAGGAATATATGAAGGGTAACTGAAGTAGTAACTGGGTAGAGTCATGTGCAAACCGTACAATGTACATTCCCATGTGCCATTTACAATGAGTTTTTACTGATGGTAGTGGATACTCCGAGAATGGGGGATGGGGAAGAGGGCGCGAGGCAAAGGGGAAAATTCATGGCGAAACCATATCAGTCCAATCTCATGGTTCCTTGTGCTGAATGCTTTATGGCTGTTGTTGATACATTACCAATTCGAGGTAGGGGGATAGAAGTAGGGGGGCATGTGCAAGGAAAAACTGCATGGGATAGTGTATCAGTGATGTGTTATGAGTGCATGAGATATGTACACTTGTGCATACTAAGTGCACATTTGTTCCTTTCTGTAAGTGCCCACTAGCGATAAGGGACCTTTACAAATGGGGGTAGGGGAGGGGGGAGGGAAAGGGGGGAGAAAAACGTGTATGGGGGCACCACATAAGTTAGTGTACTATAATCTGGGTGGAACCACATCAGATCTATCCAATATTGTAGTGTAAAATACCTTGTCACCCTTGTTATTCATGTCCTTCTTTCCTTTCCTAGTGGGGTATGTTGAAGGGGGGGAGAGAGGGAAATGGTTTATAGGGACTGTATGCGCTAGTGAATTACGTTTTGGGGAGGAGTATCAGATCCATACACTAGACTTCTATGGTTGTATGTGTTCCTTGGCAAGAGTGCACATTGATGGTAATGGATTGTTTAGCAACTAAGGGTGGCAGGGAGGGGATGAGCATGGAAAATTGTGTGCAACAACTTTATTTGAAGATTGTTTTACTGTTAAGGTAGACGTATATGAGCTCTTTACAAAATTGTCTCGTAAAATCTTATCTTTTCCTCGGTTTGAGTGCCCAATTGAGGTGTTTTCACATCATTATTTTGATGCATCTACAGCCATTTGATGTACATAGTCAATCATTTTTGCTAAAACATAATTCAAAAGACCACTAAAGAAAAAACATATATTTCATCTCAACTTTAAGCCATGCAAAGGTTTTTAAGGGGCATGTGATAAAGGTGGGGATATTGCGTCCATGTTTTTCATCGCACCAAAATAAAAAAGCAGAAAAGGTAAGGGGGGTTAATCACTGTTCAACATAAGCATGAAATGGAAGAGAATGTTTAACTGAATGTATCATTTTTTGTTGATTCTACACAATGAATATACACTCAGGTAAAAGTAAAATTCATTGCAAGATGTCATTTGATACAAATGAAGGTGTAATATATATATCCATTCCTGTTATCAATTCATTTACCCTTGGACTAATTTTTAGTGATCTTTACCATGTTGCATACATTTGTTCATGATGAAAGAAAGATATGGTTACTTACAATCTAAAGAATTACACCTTGTCTTAATTTTGACATTTCTTTGAATATCACGGCATAAATTTCATTTAATAGGCACATGTGTGCAAAAAAGCTTTAAAGCATTGGAGATAAGTGCGCGAAATGCATGGATTATGACTCTTAGCTTTCCCTCTCTATTGAATGTATTATAAATTCAGACCTATCCACGGTGGAGAATGAGAAAATTTATGATGTTAAAGTAATCATTATTCATTTCATTAGATGTGGATGTGCCAGGTAATTAAAGAGAAATGTTGCTCGCAAATGGGCGTGTTTACTTCATGAACATCAAGAATCAGTGAACGTCTTGCAAAACTTATTTTTGTGTCCTCTAAAGTGAAACTTGTCAAATCCAATATATTCAATAATAAAAATAATCAAGATCCATCCTCTGTGGTTTTATACTACACGTGGCTGTACCAGGTGAGCTTTCAAACCTTGTGTTCAACAATAATTTGGACATGGCGTGTAATACCATTCTGAGAAGCTCCAAGGTTATCATCTCAAAAACTGGAAACGGGTATCCACAACATGTCTTAACTGTATGGAGTGGACCAATATACAAGTTTCAGCACTACGATTCATAAATGCAAAAAGTATTCGGAGTCATAAGTCAGAATACTTGGATACCTATCCCTCTTCGTTGAAAGCTAGATATTTAGTTGTAATCTCATACGTATTCAAACAGAACCCAACATACATTAGGGGTGTAAAATTGAGTAATATGAAAGCAAAATCTTGAAATAATGAGTTATGAGAAATGAGAAATTTCTCCTTCAATAACCCATGATGTGTAAGTGGATTGACTAGAAATTTGTGAGGAATATGTTATACATATATTGAGATAAAACAGATATATCACAAGTTAAGGCAATAAAGGAACATCGAAATTCAACACAAGATACGAACAAGACTACTTGAGTACATAGTTGAACTATAGTATCCATTGAGAGACAATTTTTTTGTCACCGGACTTGATGACAAGGACGCATTAATTCACCCAGATCCATATGTTTGAAAAAAACCAACATAAAGAACACTGAAGATGTCTCCACATACCATATTATAACAAAAATTGGAAGCATTTTTAAAAATATAGCCATTTTTATGGCCATGTTGAAGTTTATTCCTTCACATGTAAACATTGTGCGCTACTCAGTCAAAAATGTTCCATAAGAAACCAGTTTTGTTTCGTTTAGAACCTCCCTTGAAGTCTCAATCAACAAACTGAAGCAAAAACTTTGTCCATGAATTCTCAACAAACTGAAGCTGGTTGTCTGAAAACATATTTTTTCTCCTCATACAAAATATGAATGTCATTTGCTGCCACTAGCTACCTCTCTTTCTCATTTGTACATAAACATTCTAGAATAACCTAAATACTGGTAGTAACTTTTTCATGATGGTTAGCAGCAATTACTTCTTTCACATGCTCAGCAAGTGCTATTTTACATTCGGAGATTGGATTCTTGTTACTTCCTACTCTCCCATGTCCAACCTTTCTGCATTACTACATCAAAACACAAAAAAAAAATCAAACAGCCATGCAAAGACAAAGATAATGTGAAATAATAAAATAAAATGAACAATAAGAAAACAATTAAAAGATTATTACCTAAGAGTGTCACCTCAGTTTTAAAAAACCCTCATAAACTGAATCAATCAAAGGCAAAATACAGTTCTCATGCAACCTGTCCTGCAAAAAAACAACAATAAATAAATAAGGAGTGCTCCACTCAACGTGCAGCCCATTTCCAGTGAAACAAGGCAAAAATATTGGACTACCATAATGATCACCCACCTCCTTATGCACCTCAAGACTGAAAAAACATCAATAAAGGGTATCATCCATGCTCCATTCCTCCTTCCACATACCCTTCCAAGATACTCACTCAAGCTTATTGGTTGTGTAGAAGTGTTTCATAGAAACCTCCGAGGATGGGAACAATTTCTAAACCAGTAGTTGAAACTGGTTCAGAGCTGCTGGAACACATTTTCAAAGTATGAAGACATCCCTTGAAAACCTGCATCAACTGGAATTTGAACAAAATGATACTTGCAATAATTTCAAAAATTACAAGAGATGTTTAGGAATCCGTGAGGATTTCTAAGTCCTTCTTGGCCCAAATCCCTCACTCAATCTGTTTGTCGTAGAGGCAAAATTTCCCACTCCCACTTCTCTCTGAGACTTGGCAATGTGTCTTGTGACCAATCAATGAAATAAACCACGTTTTAGTCCTTCATTTTGTCAATTATGGAGTCAAATTAATTTTGGAGAGAAAAGAATATGTTATTGAACAGATAGACAATGTACACATCTTTACATGCTTTTAATGCTTACCTTATCAAGAACAATAAGATCACCTGGCTTAGCGTGTACTATCACATGACGTCAAGGTTGATCTCTCTTAGTACCATAGGATCATCAGCCAATGACGGACCCATGTCTCAAGAAAAGGGAAATCAATAAATGTCCTTGAATTTTGTCAAAGTCACTTGCACATGGATGGAAGAATCAACAACATCTATGCTAAAAAACTTAATCCTTGTGGAAAACCAAAACTTTTGACTATGGAAAAGCTTCCATTAAAGAAGGGTGGTCCACAAAACCCATGGAAAATTCCACGACATGAAGGCCAAGGATAGAATTGGCCAGCATGCCATCCATACTGCCCAGATAACCTGCAGTTCTCCAAGAGGATGCAAGGCTAACAACCAAACAGGGGCCCTTCATATGACATAAATCCTTAGGAAACTAGAGAAATAGTTATGGAGACCTCCAAAAACCTGGGTGAATTCTAGAGAACCTCTTACCTCCTTACGATGGGATTATTGTCTACCTCGGCATCATCTTGTAGGAAGTGGGTGATATCCCTTTAGACCACATTCCCTTCAGCCACAACATGGTGAAAAAAAATGCAGAAAAAGCAACTGCAACCAACATTCTCCACAACATCAAACGTTACAAAATACAAGGCCATCATTGAAACTACATTAAGAAGCAAAACATTGTAAAAATACATGCCTTGTGCGCATTTGACGACCTTGTGGTGTCTGGAAAAACAGTGACCATCGAATACAAGCTGCATAACCCACCTGCTCTACCACATTTACAAATGCTGTGTAACATATCGGGGTTACAGGTCACGTACACCTTCTCTACAACCTCCATATCTCACACCAAAGAGTACAACACGGTCTATTCAACATGTATGTTGAAGGCCTTTGTCATTGCCCTCTTCCCTACACAAGGGAAAAACAATGGCACCATGTCGGAATCTCTGTTGTGACTGATGGTTACACAGACGTCAACTAGGCCTAAAGGCCAGACAGGAAGAGTCACACGGGATATTTTCTGCTTCGCGGAACTGATGTATCATGACGTAACGGCAAGAGAGGGTGCATTTTTTTCAATTCATCTCATTCAGAATGTGTGGCTCTTGGTGTTGGGGCGGCTGATATCTTTTGTGCCTATTCTCTGAGTTGCAACAATCCCTGTCACGCATTGTTTTTTTATGTGATCAATGTTTGGAAATCACCATTTTTAACAATTTTGATATTTCATGCATGCACAAAGACACAAGTTATTGATATCATGTAGGTGGAGATGGATTTGAAGTAGGCTGACTCCCTCAGAGAAGCCCTACATAGGAGATTCTGTGTTGATGTTGGTTTCTTAAAACTTTAGCTCGCTTTAGATGCAAGCTGACTAGTCATGGATTACATGCACATCTGTTTGTCATCACCATTCACTCATCCCTCATTTTTTTGTCTTGGCATTAGCATGTGCTTTAACTGAGCTACTGGACCATGTGGGGACTGATGTGATGCATTTCATTAGTGGAGGTCCATTAATTTACTGTGATCACAAGGCATATTTCCACTCAGATGTAGATCCTTATCTGGGATTGAACGGAGTCAACGCTGCTCAGATCATTACGAACACTGGTGAATAGGCCAATGAAGTTATAGATACTTAAACAATCATAAAAAATCCTTTCCGGGAGCAAGAGTAAATCTAGATGCTTTATGTAAAAGGTTTGAGGTAGATAATACACATAGCCATTTTCAAGGGGCTCTTAAAGATGCTTATCTGTTATCTGAAATATATGTTGAGTTATCAGGTGGAAGGCAAGTTAGAATTTTGTGAAGAGTAATTCGGCATTGAACTTGTTGGCATCCTTGATATGGGTGTTTGTGTCCAGGTGTGAATTTTTGGGAAAGTTATGAAAATTGTGCTACGAGGTACGCATGATGTTAGGTTTGGCATATGCCACCAATTAGGTGACATTCCATAGTGCAATTGCCATTCCAGGGCTGCATTTATTTGGCAGAGATGCTTCTTTGGTTGTGAGTTTTGTTGAGAGGTTAGCCCGTCACGCCTCTATGGAGGTTGAGTGCCGAGGGCATGGTCCGATAGCATCTCGAAGAATGTCATAGAAATGGTGAGAGTGTGCTCACCATCGGAGCATGCACATCTAGAGCACGACTCATTTGTATGCTTTACTTCCGCTGTTGATCTCATGTTATCTTCATCTGAATTCCCTCGCCCCTATTTGTTCTCAACACCCTTTGTTGCATCGTGTACAATAGGGGAGACCCCACCAACTTGTTGGCTTAAGGATGTTGGATAGTACTTTCAGTTGGTGACCCCCCAGCTGTTGTTCATGTACTCACAAGTCCTAAAGAGGAATGAGGATGTGTGGATGGCTGGAAGACGGCGTACGATGAGCCGGCCATGAGATCACTTCAACCATCATGATCACATGCCAAGACCAAGTTAGTGGCAAGCTATTGAATGACGTCTGTGTAGATTTTTCATACTCCACCCTTGGTTAAGGGTGTGTAACTTAGTTTGTAGTGCCCTGTTATGGGTGAATCTTGCCGGGTTTTCTTGGAAAGAGCATTGGGGAGAGTTGATAATGTATGCATGTCTAGAATAGAACTGGTCACAAGTAAGATTGACACGCACTTGAAGTGCTAACAGCTTGCTTGTTCCTCTAGTTAATCCTCACGTACTCGCTACATTGTTCCCAACATGACTTATGCACCAAACCCCGATCACCTCGTGACGAGGTGATCATACACTTGCCCAAGGAAGCTGATGACATCTACTTGAAGCCATACGGTGGGAGGCTCCCATTGCTTCATCTAGTGGAAACCTGCACCATGAATGTCAAAATAGGGCAATTTTGATGCTCTTTCCAAGGCTCTTTGCTTTGATTTTTCCATTTTGGTGATGCTCTCTCCAATAGTCTTAAGCGACCATCAAGACCATTTTGTGATGCTTTCTCCAACTCCCCTTCTATAACTACCACCTCTTTGTTGTACACAGATGTGTGAGGTGGTGACGGAGGTAGCCCGAACCACCTCCGTGATTTTGCAGATGAAGCTAGAAAGTCTTTCATTGGCAGCAGTCCAACTTCGCACGCCTGGAATCTTTCCTTTCCGGATGAGCACGACCATCATCGGACGAGCAAAACCATGTTGTCATTATTTACACTCCCAACGCCAGCTTCAAGCCAGAACCTTCTCAGACAGTCCAGACGTCCTCCCAATCCTCTTCCCTCCTCCAACACCCGTGAAACGTTATCTTCCACTGGCGGTGATGCCATCCGCACATAGGCGATAGGATGTTTGTGATATCGTATGTTTACAGCACATGTAAGAATCCGTTGTGCCGACCTCCGCTCAACACTTGGCCACGTGAGATCCCACACGGATGGTTATGCCGTCCGGGTCACGCACGTAGCCGACCGTCTGGCCCCACTTTTTGGGCTCAGGCTTGGCAAGGATAGTGGCGCCATGCTGCTCCGCCCTCTGCCAAAAATTAAGCATACCACAACACAAAAAACGTAAGCGGCGATTTTGAGGCAGCATGAATGCTATGTAAAAACTTTTGGGAATAGCACACGCGGTCCCTTCCCTCTCCAACAGATACAATGATGCGGGTAGTGGAGGAAACAAAAGAATCAAGCCATTTTGAAAAATCATGATCAGAAAAGGCAAGAAGTGCTCTCTTTTTCTTTTGGGCCGAGCCCTGTGCTTTTGTGTCCGCACCATTTTTGGTGATTTTCTGGCACTACACACAAAACAGCACAGTGAGAGGGGGAGTTGAGAGATCACGATGCCTGAGACGGTTTTTAGAACCAAAGGAAGGAAAAAACTATCATTCTTTGCTTCAGGCTTGGTGAAATGAAGGGAAGGAACGCTTCTCTACCCTTTGCCGCAAACAAACCAAGCCAGAGGAAGCAGCTGAGAAGATTCCCTCAGTTACCAACTACAGCCCGAGCTGGGTCACCTTGGTGAGACAATGTGTACACAAATGTTCAACTATGAGGTAATCTATCTCCCCAGAATTTAAACTTTTAAGACGCTTTGCAAAGCGTCTTGAAAATAGTATTTAAAATTTTGAAGACGCTTTGCAAAGCGTCTTAAAAATATAAATACGGTAATCTATCTCTCCAGATGTTTGGTGGGTCGCTTGTGAAGAGCAAAGCTTTATGAATTTAACTCTGCACCTGCATGGTGGCGTCCACGTCGAACACGCTGATGCTGATCTCGATGTTTGGGCGCTTATCTTCTTCCTTGGTGGGTGCTGTCACTCCGCCCGTGATGTCGGTCTCATGCTGCTTCAGAGGCGTGAACGCGAGCGTCGTTGCGCCCGTCTCGAGCTCCGCCCACCTGCAAGCCAATACAATACGGGGGTGGGGGCGACGGAGAGGGTTGTTTGGGTTGGGGGGGAAGGGGATATCCAATGCCCCAAATCCCAGGTACCCTGGTATCACTATGGTTTCAGTCAGTGAGAAAAAGTAATGGCAGGCGCCAGTACTCAAACGCCGGTGATGTCTGCCTCTGCCCCTGCCCCCTGCCCCCTGCCCCCTGCCCCCTGCCCCCTGCCCCCTGCCCCCTGCCCCCTGCCC
>SZWC01001603.1:237813-250058 GCA_023375785.1 Penium margaritaceum | reverse complement strand
CAAGCACACAAGCACACAAGCACACAAGCACACAAGCACACAAGCACACAAGCACACAGGCACACAAGCACACAGGCACACAAGCACACAGGCACACAAGCACAAAATCACACAAGAAACAAGCACAGTAGCGTTCCTCTTGTGCTTGCCTCGGTTCCATGAGTCATTCAATTGGGTGGGATGAGCTGACGCAGCTAGGTGTGGGGTTAAGTGCACGTCCTACCCAGGATGGAGAGAAGTGGAGTCAACACACATCCTCACTGCACCCGCCCAATCTTTGACGTGTTGTGCAGCAGCCGCAAACAGACATGACGGCACCGCCTGACTGTTCTTGATTTTGTAGCAACCCCTCGTAGCAAAGGGCGAAGCCGTACACATTGGCATAAAAGTGGTGCGGATAAGGCTGTGCAGAATGCAGTCCTTCTCCGCCGTCAGCCACACACCACCTTCACATTCGTCTTTTGTCTCGACGTTTGCAGCATGCTGAGATTCAGCAGTCTGAAGTCATCGAGACAAAGACAAGACGAGGCCAGACAAGATGAGGCGAGACAAGACGAGGCGAGGCAAGACGAGGCGAGACAAGACGAGGCGAGACAAGACGAGGCGAGACAAGACGAGGCAAGACAAGACGAGGCGAGACAAGAAGAGGCGAGACAAGACGAGGCGAGACAAGACGAGGCGAGACAAGACGAGGCAAGACAAGACGAGGCAAGACAAGACGAGGCGAGACGCTTGTTGTACGCACCTGCGGCTCCTGTCTTCGCGTCGAATGGCGAAGCCGAAGACGTCGGTGTACCACTTTGCAGCCTTGTCCACGTCAGCCACGTACAGCACAACGTACGCCAGCTTCGCACCCTCCACTGGACCGGATTCAGTGGCTGACGCCATGGTGATGCCGCAGGTGCTGCTGCTTCTGCTGCTGCTGGCGCTGGCGTTGGCGCTGCTACTGCTGTTGCTGCTGTTGCTGCTGTCTGCAGCTTCTTCCACAAATGTTGGTGCTACTGCTGCTACTGCTGCTGCTGCTGCTGCTGCTGTTGCTGCTGCTGCTGCTGCTGCTGCTGCTGCTGCTGCTGCTGTCGCCCTTGCTGCCAGCACTACCGCTCCCGCTGCCGCTGTTGTCGGCGCTGGTTGTCAGCGGACGTCTTTTCTCCGAACTCGGCGCAATGTTGGTGGCACTGGAACCCAAAAGTGCGGGTCCAGGACACTTTCGCTCAGCCCTCCGTGTCCTGGCTGAACTCCAGCCGCTCAAGAATAGCGCCGGGAAATTTTGAAAAGGGCTGGGGAGAGTTTTTACAGCGGCTTCAGTTCCCTTCCTTTTCGGCCCATTATCACAAGCGGAGAGGTCCGGTGCGACCCCCCCCCACACCCGGCCCCTTCCCTTCCTCCAAACCTGCCCCCGGAAACCCCTCTCGTTCATGCCGCGTGACAAGGTTGGTTCTGCATGCCCTGTCGCAAGAGCCATGGCGATGCGGTTCGCCATAACGCACCTCATTGCGCCCCTCGGCCCGTCGAACGGTGCGAAGCGCGTGCACTCTCGACGCTCTGACCTCCAACGTCGGCGGTCGACCGATGGTTCACAGCACCAACGGCGTGTCGGAGATCGTCGTCGTTCGTTCGATTGTGGTCGACGGAATGTGTGTGCTCTCCACCTCCCCCCACCCACCCTCGATGGCCACCACCTGCCTTGGAGGCGAGTGCCTGGCTATCCGTGGCCGCCATGCAGCTAGTCATACCAAGAGGTTGGTCAGGAGAAAAATGCGAAAATGGCGCCCTTCTGAGAGTAGCACGCAACATTGGCGCCCCCCCAACGCAAGCACGCAAAAGTGGCGCCCCCCCCAAAGAGAGCATGCACAAATGGCGCCCTCCCAAAGCGAGCACGCACAAATGGAGCCCTCCTAGGATAGCACGCAAAAATGGCGCCCTGCAAAAATGGCACCCCGCTAACTAGCACGCAAAAATAGCACCCCTCCTCCGGCGACGCCACGTGTGCGACCCAACTTGCGATTGATATTTTGCCTGTCCATTTTTCCTTCCGAGGTCTCTCATGCGAAAACATTGCAATATCTGGATAGAACGGAATTGACTTGAGGAAGACAGTGATCTAGACTCTCGGCGGAACAGGACCCTATAACATCCAATTGTGCCTTTTATTTCCCCATCGCGTCGAAGGCCGTTTTTCTTGTTTTTTTTTTTTTTTCGCGTCGAAAGCGATCTGCCCGCTTTCGCCTCCCCCTCCCTCTTCCCCGCTCTCAGTTGGCTTCGACGCGAGAAGAAGAAAAAAAGCGGGGCAGATCGCCTTCGGAGGTGATCTGCCCCGCTTTCGCATCCCCCATCCTCCCCCTCTCAGTTGGCTTCGACGCGAGCAGAAAAAAAAAAAGCGGGGCAGATCGCCTTCGAAGTCGATCTGCCCCGCTTTCGCCTCCCCCACCCTCTCCCACTCCCAGTTGGCTTCGATGAGAGAAAAAGAAAGAAAAAAAAGCGGGGCAGATAGCATTCGACTTGACGGCAAAAAAATAGAGAAAAAAATAGAGCCAACCGGCTTAAGAGGAGGGACGAAAAAAAAGGACGCGAATGGAAATTGGAGGGTCCTGTTCAACCGGCGATTACGATCAAAATGTTTCTGGCGTCAATCTCATTCTGTCTGAAATATAGCAATTTTTTATGGGAGAGAAATCAGAAGCGAAAGTAGACTGACCCGTGATATTTTAAAAACTTAGGTGGATGACATGGCATCGCCAGATGGGGGGTGCTATTTTTGCGTGCTACTTAGTGGGGTGTCATTTTTGCAGGGCACCATTTTTGCGTTCTATCCTGGAAGGGATCCATGTTTGCGTGCTCGCTTTGAGGGGGGGCCAATTTTGCGTGTTTGCTTTTGAGAGGCGCCGTTTTTGCGTGCTTGCTTTGGGGGGGCGCCATTTTTTTGGTGCTACTTAAAAAAGGGCGTTATTATTGCATTTTTCTCATTGGTCAGACCTCAACCGGTGTCCAGTCGAATCGAAGGCCGGGGTCAGCCCTCGGCCGTGCCCCAACATCGCTGAACTTTCATTTATCGATTTTACCCGTCTTTTAGGTAAACTCTGGCGCGATGCGCTAAATTAATATCGGGCGATAATGAAGGCGGGGGTGTGACCATATACCCATCGATTTCCCGATAGATCCACCATATCCACGTATCGCAGTTTAATAACCCCATACCCAGGCAACAAGGACTTTCCGTCTGTCATACCACGTCCTCGATCTTTTAAACCGCCATGTCCACGGCCCGCAGGAAGAGAACCCTATATCCACTAGATTTTATTTAAAGAACCATATGTCCACACCAAAATTGACGTTGTTAAGCACTTGTCGCGAACGGAACCGTCGTTGGCCGTTATCCGGTGCGCCCCCGACAGACGGCAATTTCACCTGAAAAGTATAGGAAAACGGTATAAGCGACATCCTCTGCATACAGACAAAGCGGATTGGATGGACATCACGGATGTTGTGCATCGTACTCGTGAGGCGTAGTATTAGCGTCCTTTCGGGGGGGGTTGCACTGCATATGGATGTGTACTTTGGCGACCTTCGAATCGAACCCGCTTGTCTATGCCGTGAAACGTCGTAATGACCAAATAGTAAACATATGACAAACGTCGCTGAACTTTGCAAATGGTCGGACCATCGCCCACTGGCAACCGCTCCAACGCGCGGTTCATCGTCCACCGCCACGCACATCACGCATTGCGGCGTACCCTTGCTGACTGCGTGAAAGGACGCAAGTTGAACGTAAAAACCCACCGTATTCACCGATGAGTTCGCGGTTGTTCGCGTAACTTGCACGATATGTCCCAAATTGTCGACGAGTGACATGGACTCGATGTCGGTAGACCGCCCACTACCTCCGATGCTCGGTTGGGGCAACATCGACCACAGTTGACGCGGTCCATGGGGTGTGGACATTCCCCTTCCACCCAAACCAACATGCGACGAGGCCGAGGCTGCGTGGCGCCACATGAAGGTTTAGTGGGACGCCATGTATGACCATGCGTCGTCGAGTCCTCACGCCATGTGTTGGATTATGGGTATGCGGGGTCCAACTAGCCGCCCAATGTACGCCAAAAGTTATTGGCAGCCGTGGGTGCACATGCATCCCATCACAATGTCCCGTATGTGACCCCATTGTGCTTTGGTTATATTTTCGACCACTTAATCATGGGATGCCCATTTTTCGCGGCCACGCAATCGACCACTGAACAATTTTTTCCTACAAGGTCACACAACATGCCATGTGATATATATGGGTACATCATTGCACTTGTTTCAATTTCATTCATGCGGTGCCCATTACAAAGACAAAGAGCAAAAGAACACTTCAGAGCACCTGCCAGTCAGTAAATGTTGAAGCCATAGCATGTGTGGACTGACATCGGGTCATAAATTGTACTTATACCCCCACAAGCTGGCCAAGTATCCCAGTCGGTATTTTCATAAATTTAGTTGGTACAACTGTCTTAATGTCATTGCTTTATGCATAATATATCCGGCATAGTGGGTACATCACTAATGTTTTCATGTGTTTCATGAAAACATGTCCATTGCACATGTGACACAGACAAACAATGACTAGCGGAACCAGGTCAGTTCGATTAGAACACCGTTTGTATTCCTTCCACAAAGGGGATTCATAAGGTCATTCCATTTTCGTGGTCCAGGGCACTTAGTATGCACAGCCTGCCATGAATGGACCAGGCCGTCCAGTGACCAACCATCGCTGGACCGTAGGTGGCAATGAATGGATCCATGCCATGATCTCACAGGCAGGACACAAATTACCAGTGAGACAGCAGCCATCAGGGTAGCAGTCGAAAAACTCCACATTGTCTGTTGTATCGGATGATGTCGATTCAACGGCTCCAGCCAGGAAGGATGTTACAGAATCCATAACACTTGGCTCCAGCGTGGAAATGAGACGGATAAAGTGAACTTGTATGGAAGAGAATGAAGTACAGGTTGTAGGGATTCTTTTATAGCACAAGATGACAACACTGGTTCCCTGAATTCATATTTTGCAAGTCAATATTTGTCTCACGTCATTGAGTGTACTGTTTTCAAGCACATTGGGTACGTTTAAACACTGGTTTACAAAAGAACATGGATGATGAGGAGAGAATATTTGAAATCCATCACAAACCCTATGGTTTAGGGGTGCACATCAGCCCCATGCTACCCCACGTGCGTCTCACCCTACTGCTGTCCTAGCTCTGCAACACCTATCCTCTTTTATACAAGTCCTTGGCTCTGTCACATCCCGTGTAGACCAAGAGGTGGAGGTAAGGCAACATCCTGCTCTTCCCACTGGCTCCTTCACGTCGTGACCATGTATGCTCCCACCTCGTCCACCTTGGCCATGACCTGCAACACAAAAATGACGACATTAGAGGACAAATGGGCAGCTTCAAACAGTGAGATAGTAACAACTTGAATAAGCAACATGTCATACTTACATTTGAGAAGACATCGGGCTCGTCACCCTGCTGTTCTGTGCACTCCTCCCAGCCGTCCATCACGCAAACCTCTTGCTGCTCAGGAATACTTCTTGCCTCCCACTCCCTCTACTGCTACGGGTCAGTGAATTGGTCGCCGTCCTCCTGCTCCTCCTCGCCCGAGTCACTGAGAACGTGCCTTTTAGGGTCGTAGATCTCTTCTTGAGCAGAATCATATCCTGTTGCCTCGGGGTCGTACTCAACATCGTCATTTACGGCAGTAGTCCGTCCTGTTGCCCTTGCAGTCGTCGCAACAACCGTAGAGGCAGCAACAACAACTCTGCTTGCTGGCGCGGTGGTGGTTCTGTGCACTGCATGTCCCACCCATCTCCAGCCCGTGCCAATCCCCAATACGCTTGTTTATGGGCTGTCGTCGGAAAGCAGGACAATGGTTTCTCCTACTGTGCCTGCTGCACGTGAGACTGGTGCGGTGTTGTGGGGGGTACCAGTGGCAGCTGTCGCAACTTCTGTTGCTGCTGCTGCTACAGCTTCTTTTTCTGCTTGGGTCTCGGCTGGAGGCCACCTACTTGCATAGGCCTCTTCCCTCACGGTAGCTTCTCCTTGCTGTAGCCGACGTTGACGAGCATTGGCTGCTGCCTCAACAGTAGGAGCCACAACAGGCTCGTTCGTATACTTCTTCATGGTGTTTCCCTTTTGGCCGCAGCAGTGACATATGTAGTTCTTCCGACGCTTGTCCTCACGGTTCCACCAAGCGCTCTTCGGCCTCCTTGCTCCACGTTTAGGTCCAGGCTGCTGACACAGCACTCCCTCCGGAACTTTCAGCGACGCTGGGTTAATGCCTGGCATCGGGAAGTTGTATGTACGCCTGTATGCCATGCGTGTGATTCCAACGTCGCACAGTGGCTCCGCCTGCTCCCCACGGCTGATGATGAATGCGCATGCATGCGTACACGGCTGGCCCCACTCCTTCCACGCACCGCAAGTGCACGTACGGTCCAACACGTTGACCATGCGGGTCCTGTTGTTCCGCCCCGACACGCTGCAAGTCTAGGGCCCTTCCTCCACGACGTCGTAGTTATGGGCTAAGACGCTGCTGTTGAACAGCCATTTTGCCGGGGTCGGCGCAAGCTTTCCTTCGCATTACTTGCTGAGTTTCCGCCTATCTGTAAGCAGGTGTTGCTCCCATGTGTACAGGGACACAAAGCAATAGAAGAGGAAAAGTTTTCTGCACTCGACGATGCGGGCGTTCAAAGACTCTGCCGCGTTTGAGGTGGTGTGTCCACCACGCCCAACAAGACCGTACAACCTGGTCCACTGTTCCTTTGGAATCCCTCCCACCCCATCAGCTCCAAGGAGGTACACTACAGTCCGGGAGTTGACGACACGGAGTTGTTCTTCACACCTCCTCCATTCTGCTGGTGTTAACGCATGTGCCAGTCGCCAAAACCAGTACCCGGCTTGCTTCTCGAAATTCTGCCTTATGTTCTGCCGCAAGGGGTAGCAGCAGTAGGTGTGATGTGCCCCGGGCAGCTCCTTCTCCACGGCGTTCAACAAACCTTTTTCACGATCTAAAATGACGAGCGTACCATTTTTTGTGGCCGTGGGATACGCGATGGCAAGCTGCTCCAAAAACCATTTCCAGTTTTCTTCATTCTCGCCCTGAACCATGGCCCACGCCATAGGCACAACGTTGTCGTTGGCGTAAAAAAAATGGCTGATGAGGAGCACTTGTTTGTGTCCGTTCTTCAGATGCGTCCTGTCCATGGTTAGGATCCGGCGAGCGTGCTGGAACCCCAGGACAGTGGCACCAGGTGCGACGAACGCCCGGATGAACACACCATCTTTGGTTGCCTCCGCCCGGGCGTGCGTGTTTTGATCCACACGCTTGAGCTGCACAGCATAGGGAACACGTTATGAGAACCATGTCGAAAAGCCAGTCATGGAATGCACACAATCGGTCAAAAACACGTCAAATAGTCGTACCGCATCACAGTACAATGGGAAAAGGCTCCATGATAAAGCTTTGAGGCCGATGAGATTTTCCTACGCCTTCGCCCGGTACATGGTGTTCTTGTCCACCGCTTTGCCAGTTGCTTTCCACACCACGGCTGACAACGTCTTCACGTCAGCTGTCGGGTTCCGCTTCAGCGTTGACTCAATCTGCCGTGCCATCCACTACACAGTCTTCGCCGGATCTCTTCGACCAACTCCCGGGACACACTTGTGTCCTTCGACAAACTCTGACACTACAACGCCGGCGTCGTTTGGAGCCACATGGGCCCGGAGAAGCCAAGGGAAATTCTTGTCCTTGAACTGTCCACACTATGCAATTAAGCGTGTCTTCTCACTGCGTAGCCACCGAATAGTCATTCGGTTCGTGATGGCGTATTCATCCACTGCTGCGTGTGCCTCTGCCATGTCTCGGAAGGACATCCCTGCAGGAAACGTAGGCTCGGCCTTGCGACGCTTTGAGGCCACACTCGACGCCTCATCGTTCGAGGACACTGCTCCACAAATAAGGACAGGGTAGCGTTGGACAGACCAAAAACTAAAAATATCAGACCTAAGGTGCTCGTCATACACGAGGCTTCGGGTGAATTGGGTGTGGGACACAAGACCTGGCTCGTTGAGGTTAGGGCGTGTCAGACCACGTGGTTGAGAAAGCACAGGAACTTCACCTGACCTACGCCTACGCGACGCTGCCCACTGCAACTGGACAGCCATATTGGATGTCGTGGGTACAATACATGTAAAATTGGAAATAAATACATGAGATATCCACGCTCACCGGGCTCACAGGGGTCGACATCCGTGTCCATGGCGTGCGGTAGCGTAGTGTGGTGGGAGTCTTAGGAGCATGACGGGGCATTGGACCCTACTGTCGACAACGATTAAGAGCAGGGTCCAATGCGGGATCACAGGACAGCGTGGACAGGATTCGAAAGACGAGGGTCTCCCCGCCATTTGTTGACACGACGTCTGCATGCTACACAAAATAGACATAGTGGCACGTGTTCGTGGGGGTTGACCGTCTCCCGTACATGCACGCTGGCCCACTCGATGTATCGCACTATGACACATTGAGTCGGCGCATGGAACGTCGCGCAAATGACGCATTGTGAACGGTGGACGGGACAGCTCGGACAAGGTTGACAGGCTTGCGGCTGCAGACAGCGACGGCCAACGAGTTGACAGTATCGGCACTTGCTTTCCGTTGTAAGTGCGTATGTGAAGGGTGGTTTTAGTTACAACAAGTTCGGTCCTTCGTGAATATCGGTAACAAGTACATGGTGTCCGACGACTTCCAATTGCACAAATGTTATCCCCCCGTAATACGAAGGCCGTTTGGTGGGGCCGTTTTCATGTTACACATTCAAAACAAGACTATTGGACGGTGTCATTTTCCTTCGACAAAGCGACGTCATTTCGTGGCGGAAAGTTCTCCAAGCAGGGACAGTTGTAATTTACGGAAACAAGAGTCCAACATTTTACCCAAAAAAGAATTAGCCCATGTCCACTACTTTCAAATAATAACGCCATACGCCGGTATTGCAGAGTTAAAACGTCCGTTCTGGACATGGGGATGTTAACGACAAGTCCCTTGGATATGGGGTGTTTCTTTTTTTAAGTGCTGGATATGGGGGACATAATTTTCCGCTCGTGGATATGGGAGGGTTTGCCCTTCGAGAATTTGGATATGCGGGCTTTTTCGCCCTAATGAAGCTACAAAAGGACAAAAGGACAAAGTGACCGACCAGGAAATCCAAGCTCGCTCTTGGTTAGATTTCCATCCCATAACTAACTAACCACCCCCTAAATCGACAAGCGATGTTCACAATTTGCGACTCCTTCCATGAATTCTTCCATGCTGCAAAAATCACTTACATCACGCCCAAACCATGTTTTCGCTGATTCTTGCCCGATACACAAAAAAATTGTCGTGGGAAATGCATTGTCAACCGCGGCCGCCACGGTTTCCCTCGATAACGTGATTGGAATGACTTCCTATCCAAGAGAGCTTGGAACAAAGGTGGGCACAGTCTCCGACGACCAATGATATTCTCTCGAGTAAAAGTGGATTTTTCTTTTTGAGAAACCATGGACATTAGCTTCCTCGTTGGCAGTGCGAACCCCGCATGAAAGCTAGTGTTTGCTTATCACGCGATCTTTGTATTTCGATTGCCCATCTTATTGCGACACTCGATGGTACCTTGAAAAAGATTAGAAATAAAGGCGAACATCGTGGTCTCCTTCTCCCATGGTTCCCAACAAGAACAAGGGTGACATCATGTGTGATACTAAAGGCATTCGTGTATCGTTGGAGCCTCACTGTATATAACAGATCGTGATGCTAATATCTCACAGTTTACCGAACTATCCCTTAGCGGCTAGATGAACTTCAGTAGCGATGAATCAGCTGACGACCGATTTTGGGCAATACAATGACCTTTCGTGCTGTGGAATGAATTCATCTAGAGCGTATGATTCGCACTCTCCTTTTCATGGATTCATTCATGATTCTTGGCTACTTCCATCTTATTGCCTGGCTGGAAAGTCTCAAATGAAGCATGAAGGAAAATGAAGCACGTAAACATTATGTTATGCCGAACGGGGTGCGAATGGTGAACAGGTATGAGTTACTAGGCAGAACACGATTTCATAATTTGGGAGAATTGAGCAATTAGTGATTAACAGTAAGTGAACTTCGATGACAAGTGTCGAAAGGACCGAACACATATATTCAAATGTCAAGTTACAAATGAGACGTAATCGAGGTCGTTGTGGCGGTTGTCGAGCGACGCTTGTGGAGTCGCGTCATGAGTGGTTGGATTGAGAAGCTCCATCGAGGAATCGGGAGGCTTCAAAGATCGACGGTGAAGATGCGGGATGCATCTTCACAAATCTCCATAAATCTCGATGCGTCTAGAATTTGACCAAACGATCGCGACACTTCTATCAACGATTCTCGAAAGTGGTTGACGTTCTTGACAACGTGCGAGAAGGAACGCCAGAGAGCGAGGAAAGTTGGCCGAATTGCCCTCGACCGTCGGAGCGAAAATCAGGGTCTCGACGTGTGGTGTGCTATTTGAATAATGACAGAAATGCCCACTCAGAGCGTTCAGGGACTCATGTACGTCTAGTATGTAACACTTCTCTCCTTTCAACCGCGACGTCTCGGCGTCCTCATAGATGTAGCCCGGTGACGGCGATAATACCTGTCGATCAGATGATTGACGGCGCGGAGGTTGTCGTAGGATTCCCAACTGTTGCGGCGTTGTACCCGTGCCACTTAAAAAGATAACCGTTGTCTTGCCATGTCGTCGATGGATGTGGATGTCCTCGATGACGTACTCTGTGCCTTTATCCACTTGTACAAGAGGTGGGGGAGGCACATCCCTACCGGGGAAGTTCTCGCCGCGGTCCCGGCAGTGCTTGAGCCTGCTGATGTGGAACACCGAATGAACCTGCACATAGTGTTGGGAAGTGTAAGTCGCGTATCCACAGGGGTTTGCATGGCTCGATCTCAAACAGTCCCAATCATCGGGTTTTGAGTTTTGAACAGTCGGCTCCATTAAGATTGATATTTTTTGGACTGATGAGGACTTTGTCGCCAGCGCCGAGCACGTCGTTGCTACGATTTTGGTCGGCTGCTCACTTCATCGCCGCTTGTATCTTCGCGAGCGTCTGCCGTATTTCATCCTCAATGGTTCGGAAGTCGCAGCGTTCGATGTTGAACACAGCAATTTGCTTTGGCTGTGAAGTCTGGCTGGTGTTGTTGAAAGTTTGTCATACACCACTTCGAACGGAATAATACAAATTACGGTGGAAGCTATCGAGTTATATGCGAGTTCGGCAGTCGGCAGTTTGGCTGTCCAATCCGTTCCGTGTGGCTCGCATAATGTGCGGAGAAGTTGTTCGAGCGTCAGATTGGTCCGCCTGGTTTGGCCGTCGGTTTGAGGGTGGAACGTCGTGGAAATCTGGATACGACTGTCGTAGCGAGTCATCAGTTTGCGCCAGAAACGGCTGGTGAATCAACCGTCTCTGTTGCTTGTGATGGTTCTTGGCATACCGTGTAGGCGTACGATGTTGTTCAGAAAACAGTCGTGCTGTTCTTTCGGCGGTGATGGTGGTCATCGTCAGGATAAAGTGGGAAAACCTGTCGACAACCAAAAGGATCACGTCATAACCCTCGCGTGTGACCGGAGGTATAATTATCGTATGCATTTCATACACTGCTAGATGGGTGTATAGGTACATGCATAGAGAGGTAGCTTCCTAGAAGGTGACGAGGATTATAAAGAGAGTTTTGGTATTGAGACCATTATGCGTCTATTAAGAGTTTCTTGCAACACCTAGTCTAAGAGACCTCCTACATTGTCTTCCAGGCTTTTTCGT
This sequence comes from Penium margaritaceum, assembly GCA_023375785.1. Taxonomy (NCBI): domain Eukaryota; kingdom Viridiplantae; phylum Streptophyta; class Zygnematophyceae; order Desmidiales; family Peniaceae; genus Penium; species Penium margaritaceum. The sequence continues at coordinate 238,179 of SZWC01001603.1, read as the reverse complement.
ACATTTAGGGTGTTAGAGTGGGCAATTATTACGCTGGTCTACTTCTCCGCTACTGTAGCAACTTTACTACAGTCGGAGGACCGTACATGGAGTTACGGATTTTACGGTGTTTTACCGGGTTCATTTTAGCTGGGAATCTTCCTCAGCCTTTTTCACCAGACCTTTTCTGGTATCCAGTTCCCTGGGGTGTAAAGGACCTGGACTGTAAATAGTGTGTCGGCATGCGCACGAGGTAGCGCATCCCATCTACTACCTCTTACGAGGATTGGGAGCTGCACACTGCACAGTGCTGCACAAGCACATCAGCTACGAGGATCCCAACCTGACTACCATGCAAGCCTCCGAGGTTGGAGAAGGCAAGCTACT
>SZWC01001603.1:196302-208345 GCA_023375785.1 Penium margaritaceum | reverse complement strand
AGACAGACAGACAGACAGACAGACAGACAGACAGACAGACAGGAAGGCAGACAGACAGAGAGACAGACAGACAGGCAGACAGACAGACTGACAGAAAACCAGACAGCCAGCCAGCCAGACAGACAGATAGACGGAAGGACGGACTGACGGACGGATGGAAGGAAGGACGGACGGACGGACGGACGGACGGACGGACGGAGGGACGGACGGACGGACGGACGGACGGACGGACGGACGGACGGGCGGACGGACGGACGGACGGACGGACGGACGGACGGACGGACGGACGGACGGACGGACGGACGGACGGACGGACGGACGAATGGACGGACGGACGGATGAAGGAACGGACGGACGGACGGATGGACAGATGGACGGACGGACGGTTGGACAGAGGGACGGACGGAAGGACGGACAGACGGACGGACGAATGGACGGAAGGAGGGATGGACGGACGGACGGACGGACGGACGGACGGACGGACGGACGGACGGACGGACGGATGGACGGATGGACGGATGGACGGACGGACGGACGGACGGACGGACGGACAGACAGACGGATGGACAGAGAGAGAGAGAGAGAGAGAGAGAGAGAGAGAGAGAGAGAGAGAGAGAGAGAGAGAAGGGGGAGAGAGAGGTGGGGGCAGATGGAAACGTTTCCATCTGATTTCACCAGGAGCAGTAGCAAAAGCAGAAGCAGAAGCGTTGAGATAGTGGAATTTTTTGCAGAACGAGGGATAGCAACACCTTTCACTTGCCTCAGAGGCAGTCGTACATGCAGCAACAGGGCATTGCTGGTTATTGAGCAAAAATGGTAGACGGAACTTACATGAAATAGGTGCTGGTTGTAAGTCTTACTGATGCTCTGTGCCATGCCGTTTCCGAATGCATTGCTGCGCCCTACAGAGCTCCCTGACCTGCTGCAGGCAGTGGAATCGAGGACGAGTTTGCGTGCCCATTTAGACCGAGGCTTGGTGCCTTGAACAGCAGCATAAGCTGCTAGCGCAGCCTCCTCTGCCTCCTTGCTGGTCTGCTCCCTTTGGGGGGGCACTAGTGTTCCTACTTCCAACCTTCTTTCCCCTCTTCTTCCTCCTCTTGCTGCTCCTCTTTCGTCACCCTTCCTTCTGCCTCCTCCCCCATCCTCCCCTCCTCCTNCCTCCTCCTCCTCCTCCTCCTCCTCCTCTGCCTCCTCCTTCTCCGCCTCCTCTTCCTCTGCCTACCCCGCCGCCGCTGCTGCCGCTGCAGCACTCGCTGCAAACACCACAGCCACCACCACCACCACCACTACCACCACCACTACCACCACCACTGCAATCACTACCACCACATTCACCATAGTACCTATCTCTGCGCACTTCTTGCCCTCTGAGCCCAGCATATGTCAGTCCTTTTCCGATCGTTTTAGGCAGTAGCTGGACTGGACCCGAGTGTTGCCCAGAATCTTCAGGATGATTTCCAGACATGAGAGAGTTTAGAATTGACTTATTTGTAGGGCCACAGCAAGGAGCTCGTGCAGATTCTTGGTGTTCCATTAGCTGAACTGGAGATAGGGCACCACAGGAGGCCCAGTCTGGAACGCAAACGTTGAACGCGTAGCTTGAAGGCCCAGGAAAAGGATACCCCTTGCTGGTGCAACAAGTTCTGGAAAGTGAAGTCTTTAAAGCTAGGGACAGCTGAGTTTTTCTCACTGTTCCCCACCCACTTCGCAGCTACATGTCAATTCCCTCTCGGTATCAGGAGTGACGCTACCTCTATGGCCTATGCATGTCAGGTTATGATTTGCTCGTTGCTACTATCCCAGCAGCTGCCGTGGCTGCCAGCCCTGCATCTGCTGACCCGAAGGCCACAGTCTCCTTGGCTGCTGGTGCTACTGCTGCTGCTCTTACGAATGCTTCTGCTACTGCTCTTGCTGCTGCGGCCCCTACTGCTGTTGCCGCTGCTAATTTTGCTTTCGCCTCTGCTGGTGTGGCCCTGCTGCTACTGCTGCTACTACTGTTGGTTCTGCTGACGCCGCTGCTGCTGGCGCTGCTGCCGCTGCTTCTGCTGTTGCTGTTGCTTTTGCTGCTGCTCCTAAACCTGCTGTTGCTGCTGCTGCTGCTGCTGCTACTGCTGCTGCTACTGCTGCTGCTGCTCCTGCTGCTTCTGCTACTGCTGCTCCTGCCGCCGCTGCTGCTGCTCTTCCTTCTTCTGCTGCTGTTACTACTGATGCTGTGGCTGCCGCCGCCGCTCCTACTGCTGTTGCTGCTGCTGCTGATGCTGCTGCTTCTGCTGCGACTGCAGTATGAGTTGCCAATGATGTCGCCTCTGCTGTTGCTGCTGCTTTAGAGATGCGGTTGATGCTGCTTCTGCCGCTGCAGTTCTGTTGCTGCTGCTGCTGCTGCTGCTGCTGCTGCTGCTGCTGCTGCTGCTGCTGCTGCTTCTCCTTCTCCACCTGATGGTGCTCACAGTGATATATGGTGACTATGGTAAGGCCGATGATGCTGATGATCGACAGACTGAATTTTGTGATGGTGTTTGCTAGCAATGGTGACGGTGCTGATGGTGGCCTTTGTTGCAACACGATTTGGTTCTTGCTGCCGCTACCCTACCACCGCCGCTGCTACTGCAGGAATTTATTGTTGCTCTGTCTTCGCCCTTTGTATCGGGTACATTCCTTCACAGGCTCTGCACGCGGTTCTACGGTTACCTCTTGCCTGCAGCTCAGAGCCTTCAGGGCCAGTCACTTTTGAGGCAGAGCGCGTTTTCACGCCGTCAGCAGGGCCAAGGCTTGGGGGTCATCGGGCATTGGTATCGTGGCCGCTGAGGCTACGAGAGGGCACGTTGAGCCAAATAAACTTTGTGAATCAAAAGCTGGAGAAAGTTGTGAGTCGCGATTGCTGATGATTCTTCCGTGGCTGTGCAATGGCTCCGAATGAGCGCATCGTCCGCGAATCGCGTAATCGTGTGAACCGTGCATTCGCTGGACAGAATTCATCAGCCTGCATCCCGAGTCAAGCTCGAGGAATGCTGAGACGCTGGCGAGGCGCTGAGAGTCCAGCGCACCATTGTTAGATGACGCACATTCAAGGAGTGCGGCGGCTTTGGCTACTATGTGGCAGCCGCCGCATGGACGAGAAGCTGCGAAGAACGGCACATGTCTGTTGATTCGCTCAGGCTACAAGAAGTTGGCTCGAAAATGGTTTAAAATATGTTCAACATTATGTTGAGGGAGGGCGCTTTTGCGCCCTTCCTCCCAGGCCCCGCTACCGCAGGGTCTGAAAGGAGTCCACACCTTCACGAAACCAACCTCCCTTGAATGTTAGGAGGGGGTTTTCTTGAAACAATTTCACCTTCATGTTTCTGAGGGCAATTCCGGGTTTTTTGCTTCGACACACTGGCAGACTGGTCGTAGCAGTCAAGGGGGGTGACAAAGATTAACGAATTTTATCTGGTAGATCACGAAGCGCAGGGCAAGCAATTTTTCCGATTGAGGAAGATTTGCTCGCAAACCATGCTGGAGTCCGTTGAGGATGTGAGAGAACAACTGCAGCCATCTTCTGGACGCGTTTCCAGCCCTTATCTCTCGGACCGACCTAGCCGCGTCCCAGGTTCTCTGTGTCGAAGGCAATGACGGCGTTGGAGACTGACTGGTGCGGCGAGATCATTTCAAATCCAGTCTGGCATGGAGCTGGACAGCGCGGCTCTAGGCCGGGAAGGAAACGAACTGTGGGCGAGCGCACGACGATTGGATTTAAGGAACCGGAAGTACGACGGTGGCATGTTCGAGCTGTTGGTTCTGTGACACATTGGCAAGGGACATTCGCTACCGGCGATGCGTGGACTTTCTGCCCGGAATAATACTCTGATACCAGGGATTTTATGAACGGTCATCGATATACCGGAGACATATTTCTTTCTTAAGCCACCTGTTCTTCCCAGGATACCAGCGAATTTTGTCAAATAGTGACTTAAAAAGCATTTTGGTGATGACCTCCTCGTAACACTGCCTGGGAGGATACATTTCTTTGACCATGAAAATGAACCACATTCACAGGTCAAAACTGGTTTCGTTCAACCTAATACCCGGCGTATAATCCCCATGACCTCCATATCTTGCCTATTTTCCAAAGCAGGCTATGGTGTCGCATAAAGCCGGCGAAGAGTTCGCCGGACTACCGGTGAAGAGTTTCCACCCGCGAGTGAGTGTTGAGAGTGAGGAAAACGCAAACGTGGAGAGGTACTATGAACACTCAAAATGATGTGTATCTGTACGGACATTCAAAAATGACAACTTAATGGACGGGCATGCATGGTGACTGTATGGCACTGGCCATACAGTCACCATGTATTGATTGAAACTATCCTACACACATATAAAATTTAGACATTATACCATAATGAAAAATTAATTTAGAAGAAACATTCTTGTGGAGCAGAAGAAACTGCATTCTTTAGGAAGATCATGAAGAATGAAAAACAAAATCAAAATGAAAGTGTTTTGTTGTTACGCCACATCAGTATAAAGCCCATCAAGTAAATCATGCAATTTCCTTGCCTTTTTGTTGCTTCTTTTATGGTTATAAATGGAATCTTGGATCTCTGAAAACTATGAACACACAAGGACTTTCTTTTTTTATGTAATGGGACCTCAAATTTGATTCCTTGTTGTTTTGTGCATACTTGAAGCTATCACCAACCCTTTCTACTTTGTGCTCTTTGTTGCAAATAGTAAAAAACGTATAGTTTCTTCGCAACAACACTAAAATGAAACTTTCCATAATGAACACAAAACTTTCCACTTTTTCATGAAGATACAGATTTTCTACCTTCTGACAATAAGATCTCAATTTAATGAAACTTTTAATAAAACTTATGCTAACATTTTTGGTGAAATTGTAGCCCCAGAATTGTTATGTAAATGTTCCCCAAAACTGATTGTAATTTTACTCAACACACTATTCACATTTGGGAAACTAATCCACTTCTTGTATTTATGTTTTTCCTTACTTTAGGTTCCTCAAAAATAATTCATTTTGAGAAAGACCATTTTGTGCTAAGGGAAACATTCTGATACATTTTTATCATCACACTAAATATTCTTGTGAGTGTATTATTATAGTGATAAATGCTATCGCATAACCACGCTCCTTCGTGCATACAGTGAGAATGACGTTTTATGAAACAATGTGAATTCCTTACATCTTATATACAAAATAATGAAACCAATAAATAATAATAATAAAATAAATTTGAAATATCTGCTAAATTATTAAGGCCATAAATACTTCCCTTTGCATATTCTTGGTTCCCTAACTTCACAAGGTCACGGTTCACAGTAGCCAAATGTCACGCTTCTACTTTCATGTTATGTGCAAGCATGCATTACTATGAACATGAACTTTGAACAGATAGCCATGGGGCAAGACATAACATAAATTGCAAGAAGATCTTACAAGCACTCTCAAAAGGGTTACTATTTTTCAGTGACATACCTAATGAATTAACGGATCTCCGTCATAGCCACGGCTATGGATAGAAGTAAACAAAATGTTAATTTCTAGCCTTCCTAAAATGTGTGAAAAAACTTCTTAACAATAGGCACAAATTTATAAGCCTAAGAATTATAACATAATAGCTAAAGTAATTTTAATCTAAAATTGCTCCATTCATTGTCAATGCACCAAAGCAATAAAATGATCACGTGATCCCTATCTTTGCCCTTTTATTCTATTCTCATGTGAATTTCAACTCTTCTTTCCTCAGACACATCCCCATGGCTCCACCCTTTCTTTTTCTTGTCCCTTCCTTTTGCCTTTCCCAATACTTCATCATTGCTTAAAAAAACTTGCCACTTTTCAAATTGCATGTCAAATACGCTAGATGTTCAAAATTTCTCTTTCCTTTACGGATTCCTCCATGAATTTTGAATGGTTATGTTAGAGCTTCCTTAGAATTTACTCCATACGGAGGGCCATGCTTAATGTTTGTCAAGGATGACCATTTCATACATTTATCTTGATCTTAAATTCAACTCTTTTTTGGTAATTGTTTCCATCATATTTGAAATCATACAACTTAGTCTGATATGGTTTATTTCCCATGATTGATTTACTAATTGAAAACAAACAATATTTGAAAAGTTACCCCTCATTTGCCTTCGTCTAATTTTCTTGTCCTTGGTGTGATCAATAGTAATTCTTCAGTTTATATTCAATCTCTCATTATCAAAAGAAATTTACAACTAATAAATATGCAACTAAACTTTCAAAAAAAGTGCATGAGTCCATGAATCCTCGAACTCAAGGTGAATATGTTTTCAAGCAACTTTACGCTTGTTTGTGTATGATGTCCAAGATTAGTCATACATGTTTTTTGTTCCATATTTCATCAAATTATATGTTTCCATGAGATACCCCAATGATATTATTTCAAGTTATGCGTTCGAATCTTCATCTTCTATGAAAATTCAGGACCATTTGATATGTTGAGAAATTTTGCTCTTTCATCCGAATTTGAGTGGTATTATAAGGAATCTTTGTTGAGATTTTCATGAAACTATTTCATTAATTTCTTTCTCATCTAAATGTTTCAGGCTTACAATGTGGAGTGTGTAACTGGGAGTTGTTCCATAATTAGTGAATGCAAGCTCCTGGGGGGTTTGAAAACTGTCAACATCGAGAAGGTAAGCACATGTCCAAGAAGGGACCATTTTTTGTACGTGAACCAAGTGTTGATGAATGGGTTGGAAAGAAACATATGCACGAATTGATGAGAAGGCAGGTCACCACGCAAATAAAGAGCTTTGATGTACGTAACAGTCCAAGTGAACCACAAAAGAGAAAACCTAGAACTTAAAAAAGGAAAACAACCTTTTCGCCGTGGGAGATGTGTTTAATGATGAATTAATAATATGGAAGTAACAATTGTGCAAACATTGGAGCATTAAATATGGGGTTGGGCTTTCCATAAATTGAATTTTTTGTGGAAAATATTAGCTAGGAAAAAGAAACGGTGAGAGAGGGTTTTTGTGTGACTTAAAGCACGTATAGAAATATAGCGATTTGTTATCCAAGTTTAATTGCTTCATTAGTATTAATACGTTTTAAAAGCTTAAAATTAACTCACGAATGTTTTTGGAACATTTCCATTGAGATTTATAACTTCATGCAATTGGTGATACATGGTGATATTGGTGAACATTTGGGGATAATTCTTCGGAATTACATTGATTACATTATGGACCTTAACCCTCCTTGGCAATCATAAAAAGCAATACCTGATTTATTTTTTTAATAATCCAATCTACTTGACAAATATTAAACATTTCAACAAGATCCATTACATATCGTCCACAAGACATCATAGAACAAGGTAATCATAATTTTGTTGAAGACAAATGTTGCTTGAAATTTTTGTTCTGACAAGCAATACACGGGATAGACACAGTCCATATTAGAAAAACTAATTTTCGTCAAACATAAATTTTAAGCTGCCTTTACAAGCATGTTGCAAGTTCAATTAACGTGTGACATTATTTTTCAAAATGGGAAGACTTCACAAGCTTTCATAATAAGACTTTCTTGTGTACTAGATTCACTTCAAAGCATCATGTTGATCAGAGCATGGTGAGGGGGAGGCTAAAAGTGTGGGGGTGGAGGAGAACCGAGGAGGCGGGTGGAGCCGGGAGCTAGCCGCGGGGCTAACTGTCCCTCTTGACTGTGAGGGGGAGGAGTCTTGAGCGCTGTGAGGAGGGAGAGCTTTCGAGCGGTGTGAGGGGAATTGTAGCGTCGAGGACTTAGAGCGTGAAGAGATCGAGACGAGAAAATTAGAGTGTTTTGCAAAGAATGAGGGTTTCGGAGCGAGCCACGCGAACCCCTCTCGGATCACATGGCTCGACTCCAGAGGTTCGCCATCCAGCATGGCGAACCACACAGAGCAATCTAAGGGGCCCTAGGGAAACAGAAAGCGAGTAAACAACTCGCGCGACCCAGCGTGCCGGTGTACGTTGCACAAGGAGCGAGTACGGAAGTAGGCTAGGATACAACCCAGACGAGCGGGACAAATCTAGGTGCGCTTAGTCAGGTTTGATACTTCAACACGATAGCGCAAGCGAGGGCAGGCGGTGCAAGCAGTAAGCTTGAACACCAAAGCGCAAGCCACACCAAGAGAAAGGCACAACCGGAAGACATCGCAACGCAGGGCGTCACGACAAAGAGAGGGGTGGACAGCAGAGACAGTAGCCGCACGCCAACCCGCAAGGAACGGCGATAACGGCTCGTGCGGAGGGGAGCAGCATGAGGGATATACAACAGGGCTCCACAAAAGCACCCCATTTGCATCCATGCGGAACACCCCACGAGAAGTGCGCGACCAGTAGGACGCCACCAGGAGCACCCCATCAGCAGCGCCAGCCCAAAAAGCAATCATTCTCGAGCTACCGTCAAGAAGGACCGCTCCTGAAGCACCCATCCAGAAGCACCCATCCAGAAGCACCCATCCTAAAGCACCCATCCAGAAGCACCCAGCCAGAAACACCCCACCAAAAGCGCAGGCAGCGCCGCCGGCGCCCAAACAGCTGAGACGACCCGGTCGGTGACAGGCGCCCCCGCCATGGCCACGAGGTCAAGGACCTGCACACGCACCAACCAAAGACACGGAACACAACGAGGCAGATCGTACGGAACAGACGAGGGGTGGCACGAAGGCAAGGATAGGGGCCAAGAGTGCGAGGCCGCGTCGGCGACGATGGAGGCAAGCGAGGGGAACCTGCACATGACGGAGGAAGGGGGAGGAGAGGCTAGGCATGCGGAGAGATAGACATCGAGAAGATGACCATCGAATGCTAGCGGCAGCAACAGGCCGGGACAGAGGGAGGAGAATCAACCAGCTGGGGGAAGGGTGCCGATACCGACCGCCGCAATACTATAGACAAAGGTAGGCTGGTGAAGGGCCTTGGTGAGGAAGTCGGCAAGCTATAACTCCGCGGAGATGAAGTGAAGGGAGACGTCACCAGCGGTGACAACATCTCGCACGTAGTGGTGCTCGACGTTGATGTTCTTTGTACGGCGGTGATGCGCACCGACGTTCTTAGCAATAGCAAGACCGCTTTCGCTGTCAGTAAAAAGGGGCACAGATGGCGTAGGGAGAAGGAACTCGCCGAGGAGGCGGCGGAGCCATACAGCCTCCACTGCCGCGCCACCCAAGGGCATATACTCAGCCTCCCCCGTGCTACGAGCGACACAGCCCTGCTTGTCGCTGTGCCAAGAGACGGCAGCGGCCCCGAGGAGGGGGACAAAGCCGCTACGGCTGTGAGCGTCGGCGTCGCGAGCGTAGTCGCTGTCAGTGTATCCCGCAAGAAGGAGCGTGCCGGACGTGACTGGGAAGAGGAGGCCTGCGCGGGCGGAGCCGAGCACGTAGCGCACGACATACGTGGCCGCACGTAGGTGGGCCGTACAGGGCTCCCGAGCATACTGAGCAAGGAAATTCACCGCGCAGGCGATGTCCAGACGTGTGGTGCCGGCCAGGTACGTGAGCGCCCCCACGATGGACTGAAAGTTGACAGCAGACTCAAGGTCACCAGACGAGGTGTCATGAGCAACACGGCGGGAAAGTTGGGTGCCAGGAGGCATGGGGGAAGAGGCAGCGGGAAGGGGCCGCGAAAGGTCAACGACAGAGGAGAAGCGATCAACAAGAGTGAGAACATAGCGCTCCTGATGAACAATGAGACAGCCAGGGAGACGCTCAAGCTGCATCCCGAGAAACATGGTGGCAAGGCCCAGGTCCTTCATGCGGTACGTCGAGGAGAGGAGGCCCTTCGCCGCGACGATCTCGGAGGAGGACGGGGAGGTGATAAGGAGGTCGTTGACATACACCACAATGAAGGCGGGCACCATAGGCGTACCCCCCATAAAGAGAGAAGGGTCGGACTGGCTGGGGTGGAATCCTCCACAAACGAGGGTGGAGGAGAGCTCCTCGTTCCAGCAACGAGGCGACTGACAAAGGCCGTACAACACTCGACGAAGACGACACACCTTCTTCGAGCCATCCGAAAAGCCGGGAGGCTAAACCATGTACAGCTCCTCCTCGAGACGACCGTGGAGAAAGGCGTTGTTCACGTCCATCTGGAGAAGCTCCCACTGAGAGGAAGAGGCCACACAAATGATGACGGGACTTGTCGTGAAACGACCGACCGGGGCATAGGTATCGCCAAAATCGACGCGGGGGATCTGGGAGTAGCCCTTGGCAGTGAGGCGCACCTTGTAACGGTCAAGCGCGCCGGAGGCGGTGAACTTCTTGCCGAGGACCAACTTGGCCTTGATCGTCGTGTGACCCAGGGGGAGATCAGCGAGCTCAAGAATGCCGTGCTCAGAGAGCGCAGCCAACTCTGCCAAGCACGCCGCGCGCCACGCAGTAGCATCGGGGCGGGACAGGGCATCGGCAAGGGTCAGAGGATCGGAGTCGTCCGGGGGAGGGGGGAAGAGCCCACAGGAGGGGAGGACGTGACGGCGAGGGCACGGGCAGTAGTTGCAGGGGCGCCCGCAAAGCAGTGGTCAGTGCTAGCGTCAAGGGCATGGCAAAACTCAAGATGGAAGAAGTGACGACCATGGGCGTTACCCGGGTGAAACGTGTACGGAAGGAGGGGGCGACGCGGGACAGGCGACAACGGGGAAGCGACAGGACACGAGCCCGGAGTGGAGGGGGAGGCAAAGGGAGTGGCCAGAGGGACCGGGCAATGGGAGATCGCGGCCGAAGGGGGGCCGGACGGGTAGGAAGACAAAGGTGGCGGGGCGACGGGGAGGGTGGGGAGGAACGGTGGAGAAGAGAGATCAGGACAGGGGACGGGGGCGGATGAAGAGGGGGGAAGGGGGGACAAGCGGTAGGCAAGAGCGTGAGCAGTACGGGAGCGAGTGCGAGAGGAGACAGGGGAAGGAGGACGGGGGGTGTCCAACACGGAACCAGAAGGAGGAGGACAGGAGTGGGGCGGGGAAAGGGGGGGAGGGGCAGGGAGGGGAGAGGAGGAAGGGGAAGGGGAGGCAGCAAGAATGGCAGGAGGGGGCGGAGGGAGGCTGGGAGGCCGTGCCCAGAAGGCATGCTCACGCATCCAAGACAAGGGGCGAGGGCGTGACGGNGGGCGGGGAAGGGGGGGAGGGGCAGGGAGGGGAGAGGAGGAAGGGGAAGGGGAGGCAGCAAGAATGGCAGGAGGGGGCGGAGGGAGGCTGGGAGGCCGTGCCCAGAAGGCATGCTCACGCATCCAAGACAAGGGGCGAGGGCGTGACGGCGGGGCATGGGGGGGTGGGGGAGGAGAGGAGCGAAGAGCCGAGGAGGCAGGGAGCAGAGAGAAGCGCGAAGAGGGAACAGGGAGGGGAGGGAGGGTCTCGTGGGGGAGGACACTGAGAAGGGGAGGTAAGGGCGAGGGGTGAGTGGCCGGCGGAACAGGCAGAACGGAGGGACGAGAGAAAAGGGGGGCCGGGGAATCGAGGACCGGGGAGGGCAGAGCAGCGTCGTCGGGGATGTCCCCGATGGAGATGAGGACGAGGTCAGGGCACCGTGTGGGGACGGGCACACGGGGGGATCCAATGGCCTGGGCAGTGGTCAGAGCGGGAGGAACGGGCGGAGGCACAGGCGGGAATCCAGGGGGAGGAGAGGAAACAGGGGAGGGGAGGAGGGGAGGAAGGAGGGAAATAGACGGAGGACCGCCGCGACAATGCGCCGGAGGTAGGGGAGGAGGGGGAGGCACAGGAGGCGCAAGAGGAGGAGGGGGCGGGGGCACAGAGACAGTCACCGGAGAAGGAGGGGGCGGGGAGGATGGGAGAAGAGGGGAGGGTGCAAGGGGAACGACAGGCACGGGAGGAGGGCACGGGGAGGGAGGCGAGGCACAGACGATGGGGGTCGGGGCCGTGGAAGGGGAGGCGGCTGAGGGGGGGAGAGAAGGGGGATTCAGGTGTGGAACGGGCATGAACGATGGGAACGTGCACGGGCGAGGGGGGCACGGACCGGCAAGAGGGGGGAGACCAAGAGGCAGGATGGGGACGACCGTGGGGGGCACGGGCGGGCGGGGGGGG